>JAJIBD010008167.1:0-83416 GCA_021461705.1 Cryptotis parvus
CACAAATCAATTTATAAAAATAACATACATTCCTTTCCACTTGGACAGTATATTCAAGTCAGAGTTTATTTTAAAAGGAAAAACTATAATGGCAAAAAAACAGCATGGTGCAACAATAACTAATACATTTCTAGCATTTTTTTAAAATACATGTTTTTAAAACTTTCATAATAAATTGTTATAGGATACAAGAAAAGACAACTTTGAACAGCATGCATTCATTCCCTAATTTAAAAAGAGAAAAATAGTCTCCATTTCCAAACATTCAAGCCCTATAATTTTATCCCACAGTAAAGCCAAACTGAAAGAAAAAATATCCAAAGGGAAGAAAATACCCAAGTGGAAAATGAAAAATGCTTCACTATTGTGTCATGAACAGCACTTGGAGCACATATAATTGTTAAGAGAATCAGGAAGAAATGAATACACTTGTTTTCACCAGTAAAAAAGAGGGTTAGGGGGCGGAGTGATGGCCCAGCAGGTAGGGTGTTTGCCTTGCACGTGGCCGGCCCATGCCAGCCCAGGTTCGATCCCTGGCATCCCATGTGGTCCCCCCGAGCACCGCCAGGAGTGATTCCTGGGTGCAGAGCCAGAAGTAACCCCTGAGCATTGCCGGTGTGACCAAAAAAAAGCAAAAAAAAAAAAGAGGGTTAGGGTCCAGAGAGATAAATAGAGTAGGAAAGGCCCCAATAGCTGTGGCTAACTCCAGTTCTATCCCCAGCATGCCATATGGTTCCCTGAGCCCCACCCACAGTGATCCCTCAGCACAAAGCAGGAGTCAACTCTAAGCACCACACGGTATGGTTCAAAAAAAAAGTTGGGGATGATGATACTAATGCCTATACATCAGCCTTTTAAACAACAACAACAAAAAAATAGAAACCATAAATACCATCTGAAACCAGAACACTTTCAAACATTTACCCTACATCTGAAAGAACTGGTGCTAATATACATATATATAGAATTTTTAAGTCATTCTCAACCTACATTAGTTCACTAAATAATCTTAAGTCAAAAGCTAGGTTGTCTAGATTTTATGCTAACCTCACAACTGAGGAACCTAAATTAAACCAAAAATACTAATTTGTTCAAAAATTATACCATATAAGAATTAGGAGTCACATTCAAATTCATGTCTTATAGACTATGAAACAAAACGCCTGACGCCTCCTAAGGCTAAAATATATGCTATTTTGGCCTTTAATAAGAGAGTTTTAAATCCCAGGTAGAATTAATTCAAATATCACATACACTAACTTCTAAAATGGATTCCACTATTCACCCATGTTACATTAATATTAGTCATGCTATGATTATCAGCTCAAATGTATTTAATGCCCAACTATATGAATATATTGCTAGAAAGTCAATTTTGATAGTTCATTATGTTAGCATATTTTTCTTAATGAGCACACAGAAAACACTGCTAATGATCACTGTTAACCAACCTTTGCTAAAAGTTCCACTGATTTCAAACCCATTAACAATTAGTAATACACAAATTACTGGTTCACGATTTTATGAATAAGATCATCTATTTAATACAAATCTGACTAAGTGACTTTATTATAATCAAGAAGCATTCACTAATAGCTCAAAATGAAAGAAGAGTGAATCATTTACACTGTGAAGTATTAAGAGTCTATTTGTTTTATGACTTTACTACACACCCCTAAATATCCAATTTATTTCCATTTTTAAAAGCTTTATTATGAGCACCAAATCATCTCCCCACATCCCATTTAACACAATGGGCTATTCTCAGGAGTATTCTTTATGAAGTCCACAACAGTCACTAAATATCTGGTTCAAGGCCAGGGATTATCATCATCGTTACAGTTTCATTTTTTAAAAAGAAACACATTGGGCTGAAGCAATTGTACAATAGGTAGGGCATTTGCTTTGGATGATACCGGCCCAGGTTTGATTCCCCAGCATCCTATATGGTCCCCTAAAAATGCCAGGAATAATTCCCGAGTGCAGAGCCAGGAGTAGTCCCTGAGCATCGCTGGCTGTGACCTCAAAAAAAAAAAATGATTATCCCAATCATGAAATTTGCCTACAAATAGATGGACATGAGGATTATCATGCTGAGTGAAATTAGTCAGGAGGGGAAAAAGATATAGAATGACATTTGTGGGATATTAAAAAAAAAAAAATATATATATATATATATATATATATATTCTGAGACTGAAACCCAAGGCCAGAAAAAAAAAAAAAACAGGGTCCAGGAGGACCTATCAATAATAACAAAAATAAACAACTAACAGCAACTGACACTTACTGGGCGGTTATAGTGAGCCAGGCAATGTTCTACATGGCTTACAGAAGTTATTTGTAAAGTTATCTACTTTACCAATGGAGAAACGAGATACACGGAGTACTAAGTCTTTTGCCCAAGGTCACAATGGCAGTTAGAAATACAACACAAGAGGTCCAGCAATGCCTTGCTGCACGTGGGTGAAATGGGCTTATTTAATTACAAGCATACAGAACATCTGGCACACAGCAAATTTCCCACAAATATTAGTAATTATTACCCCATTACCCAAGCTTAAATGAAAAAAAAGTGAAGGGGAAAAAGAGGAAAAGTGAAGGAAATCCTGCTAAGAAGAAACGGAGGCAGAAGACATCTATGGGGAAGCCCAATGCTCCAGAAAGCATGTTCACTAGAACGACGGGTGCACAAAGCTTTGTTTCAGAAGCTTTGTGATGAAATGTCTTTTTCTATATTCTACTGGTTTACATATGTAAAAATTAAAAATTCAGTGAGAGAGATGGGAAAACAAGAAGGATTATTTTTAAATGAGGAAAAGAGTAGCATATTAGCTATAAAAATTAACTACCAAAAAAAAAAGCAAAACACTGCTTTATGGCCATTTCAAAAGGCCATTCATGAGAGCATGAATGTAGGATAGTCCTAAGGTTAAGATTTTCTAATACGGATGAGACTGATAGTGCAGTAGGAAAGGCACTTGCCTTGCACCAGAAAACTCAGGTTCAACCCCTGGCACCACATAGAGTCCCCTAAGCACCTCTAAGAGTGAAACCTGAGCACAAAGCTCGGAGTGAACCCTCAGCACAGCCAAGTGTGGCCCAAAACAATAATAACAACAAAACTTTTTTTCTAATCTATCAACTACTGGATCTACTGAAAGGCTATGTGTTTTGGCTTTTGGGTTAGGGGTCAGAACCAACTGTGCTGAGGAGTCACTCCTGGCAACAAACCCACATAAACCTCCTACAAAGCAAGTGCCCTTCCTGCTGTACTATCTATCTGGACCCTGGAAAAGCTCTTAATAACAATCTATATTAGGAGAAAATGGAGGAAAAAGAAAGACCTCTACAAAACAGAAACCAAGTACAATTATACTGCCTTCAAGTAAATCATGGCCAAATGAATCAATATAATTCAGCTATGGAATTCTTCAAATATTTCCACCTCAAATACGGAAATGACAAAAAAAAAAACAGCTCCATTTCATTTAATACTATTTATTTAATAGTTGGTCATCTATTGAAACTAATAAGAAAACCAAAGCAGAGCAAATTAAATAAAGGCTTTTATGATGTAGATATATTTTGTATAATTGAACATAGAGGCCATTTACTAAACATCAAATGACAACAAAAAATGTGCTAAACATCAAATAACTATATCTAGTTCTCAGTGACGTAACAGTCAAAAAATCACTTCTTTAATATTAATAAGAAAACTGGGGGCCAAAATGATAGTACAGCAGGCAGGGTGTTGGCCTTGTAGGTGGTCCACCTTGGTTTGATCCCCAGCAACCCATAGATCCCCAAGCACCACCAGAAGTAATTCTTAAGTACAGAGCCAGGCGTAAAGTAACCAGGAGTAACCAGAAGGAGGAGGAGGAGGGAGGAGGAGGAGGAGGAAGAGGAGGAGGAGGAGGAAGAGGAAAAAGAGGAAGAGGAGGAGGAGGAAGAGGAAGAGGAGGAAGAGGAGGAGGAGGAGGGAGGAGAAGGAGGAGAAGAAGGAGGAGGGAGGAGGAGGGAAGAAGAGGAAGAGGAGGAGGAGGAAGAGGAAGAGGAGGAAGAAGAGGAGGAGGAGGAGGAGGAGGAGGGAGGAGGAGGAGGAGGAGGAGGAGGAGGAGGAGGAGACTGAAACATAAAGAGGTCGAAGAAGCAGAACCAGTCTGTGGAAACCAGTCTGTGAACATCTAATGGAATCAGACAGACCTGGAGTGTAATCTTAATTTTCTCAGTGACTAACTATTTGCCTCAGTTTTCTCATCCAACAAGAGAATTACACAATGAGAGGGGGGAAAAAATAGAGTGAAAGAGATGGTCCAAAGGTTAGTCCAAAGAACAGGACAAAGGTTAGACCCATCCTGCCAAAGAGAAAGAAAACAGTCTACAACTTTAGCAAATAGTTGACACTCAGTAAATGCTAACTTCTACTACTGAAAAAGGAGGGGAGGGAAGAGGAGGAAGGAGGGAAAATACAACCACCACCTGGGGTCAGGGACTGTATCTGTTTCGGACAGGCATTAGAGACTGATACACAGCAGCAATGACTGGGGGCAAGGGGAAACCAGTAATTCACAGAACTGATGTTCAACACATTTTCCTTCTACAGCCATTTGTGTCGGTGTACAACTATAGGTCCTCACACAGTTGCTGTACGCTTGACACAAGTTTTTTGTTTTATTCAAACCCAATTTAAGGTTATTAATACATACACAAAATGCTTATGCCATTGAGTTATGATATGACTTTGGTATAAAAAATCTTTGCCAGGGGCCAGAAAGATAGCAAAGAGGTTAAGATACCTGCCAACCACGCGGCCAACTATTCCAAAGCCCCAGTACCATAGAAAGTCCCTACAGCACCACCAGAAGTCACTCCTGAGCACAGCCTTTGAGCACTGCCAGAGTGGCCAAACAACAATAATAAGGAAACAATAAAATCTCAGCCAGACCCTATGTTTCATCTATTGTTTTTTCTAAAAATACAAACATGGACCTACTTCAAATCTGTACCTTAAAACACATACCCTTAACTTTACCTATTCACCTGTAACACAGATGCAGCTAGTATCAATGGCTTAGTAGCTCTAAATCAAGGCAGCTTTTTTGTTGGTTTTTCCCTCCATTCAGAATTCAAATAGAGCCAAGGAAATAGCTCCAACGGAAGAGCACATGCAATTTCACAAGAGGCCCTGCCTCTGATTCCCCCACATACAGCCAGCACCTCTGATCCCCTGCCCCCCACCTCCACCAGGACGGCACTGCGGAACAGGCAGAAGCCGTGGAACATCAGCCCTGCACAGCAAGGCAGAAAACGGATATGCCTGCAACTGGGTAGTTCCTTGAAATTTTTTTAAATTTATGGAAATACTACAAAGGGCAAGGTTCTTGTTTGCTTTGTGCATGGCTGACCCAGGTTAGATCCCTGGCATCCAAAAGACGTACCAAAGACTGCCATGAGAGATCCCTGACCACAGAACCAGGAACTCATCCTGAGTGTCTCCAGGTGTAGCCCCAAAAAGTCAAAACACTGAACAAAAAATTAAATCTGAAAGGCTCCAGATATGATTCAAAAGTGTAGGATTCAGGCTTGGTGTGTGCAGGATTCTAAGTTTGATCCCCAGCACGGGATGTAAACACACACACACACACACACACAGAGAGAGAGAGAGAGAGAGAGAGAGAGAGAGAGAGAGAGAGAGAGAGAGAGAGAGAGCACTACTGAGTATGGCCCCTATAGAAAGTAACTCAAATAAAAATTACTATGAGTTAGAAGTCATTTCTAAGCATATTTGTGTTACCACAAAACAATTTTATCTCTGAAATTCTCTGGAGTGAATTTCAAGAACAAAAGCCTATTAGACTACAGGCAGCAATCAGTGTTCACAAAAAAAAATAATCAGAAACAAATTCTTTAGATCACAAAAGCAAGAGTATTACTGTAATTTATGGTGTGATACCTATATAGGGGAAAATCACTTGATCACTTGAATCCTGTTATTCATCGATTTGCTCGAGCGGGTGTCAGTAACATTTCCATTGGACCTCACTGTCACTGTTACAGTCTTCCCGTTCATCTTCGATTTGCTCGGCGCGGCATCTCCATATGACCTGTCTCATGCAAGTAGAGCCCAAGGGGCCGAACCTGCTTGCTCCAGGAACATAAAGAGCCTCAAACCATTCCATCAGGTCATGGAAATGAGGTCTATAATTGTTACTGGTATCTGGCATATCAAATACAACACGGGCAGCTTGCCAGGCTCTGCCGTGCGGGTAGCATACTCTTGCAGTCATCTCAAAATCCAGCATTTATTGATGAACCGCGCGGCCGCTCGGGCTGTGATAGGCTGGTCTGCTGGGTGTAGTTCTGATGAGGAGAACACATCCAGACTTCCATTGGACCTATCACGTGCCAATGTAGCCCAATGGCATCTGGTTGATTCAGGATGCAATTAAAAACTACTGAAATGGCAACAGCCAAGACGGCTGTGGCAACCCAAAATCCATGAGCACCTCATCCACTCGCCGCCCTGCATGAGAGCAAACTACAGCACTTCATTCCTAGATCCACCTCCTCCTCACAGCAGAACACAGTTTCTCAGAACAGTATTGTCTACAGGATGTTATTTCCAGACTTCAAAACAAAGACAAAGACAGAAACATAGAGACACATTCTGAGACCTTTAGAAGATTAACCTCTCTGAAGTCAACCTGTCACTACTCTTCAGGTGAGATCTGCTTATCTGGTCACAAACGTTCTCTTCTGTTCACTTAGCACCTTGCTAAATGAATTGACTGGCTTGTCTACACTGTAGAATAAAGAACTGAATAAAACAGACTTTGAGCCTTGATGATAAAGGTAAAAGGTGACAGCATATTTAATGCATGCTCAGTCACCACAGTACAAAAGACAGTACTGACACAAATCAACATTCCTTTAAACAAATGTTATCTAAAGAGGGGCTACGGCGACAGGCCAGAGTGATAGCAGGTAGGGAGGGCATTTGCCTTGCATGTGGCCAACCCAGATTCAATCCCCAACATCCCATACGTTCCCCGGAGCACCACCAGGAGTAACCCCTAAGCATTTCCAGGTGTGACCCCCAGAAAAAATAGTCTTAATTAAAGGGACAGGCATTTGCCTCACATTTGGCTTTGTGGAAAAATTCAGTCCCTGGCACTATATAAGTCTACTGAGCACTGCCGGGGTGACCATATACAGTCCACTAAGCACATAATCAGGAAAAGCCCTTGAGCACTGGAAGGTGTGACCCCAAAATCAAACTAATTCAAACCAAATCTTAACAAACAAAACATATAGTCTGGGGCTGGAGAGATAGTATAGCGTGCAAGGCACTTGTCTTGTACATGGCAGAACTGGGTTTAATTCCAGGCCCCACATATGGTATCCTGAGCACCACCAGGAGTAATCCTTGAGCAAAAAGCCAGGAATAACCCCTGAGCACCTGAGTGTGACCCCCCCCCAAAAAAAAAAAAGTAGAGGTAGTATATGAGAATAAGAGTCTGTAAAAGGAGCCGGAGGCGATAGCACAGCAGGTAGGGGCGTTTGCCTTGCACATGGCCGACCTGGGTTCGATTCCCGGCATCCCATATGGTCCCCCAAACACTGCCAGGAGTAAATCCTGAGTGCAGAGTCAGAAATAACTCCTGAGTATTGCCGGTTGTGACCCCCCAAAAAAAAAAGAAAAATTATTATTATTCAGGGGCTGAAGCGATACTACAGCAAGTTGTGCATTTGCCTTGCACATGGCCAACCAGGGTTCGACCCTCGGCATCCCATATGGTCCCCCCAGCACCACCAGAAGTAACCCCTAAAAAGCAAAAAAGAACAATATTAATCGTTGTTATTCAGTCAGACCGTTTGGGGGAGGGGAGAGGTGCTTCTAAGTTGGTTAGTTTTAGTTTTCAGCTCACCACCAGCAAGTGCCCAGGGTCTACTCCTGGTTCTGTGCTCTGGGCGGGGCTCAGGTGATCATATATGGTACCAGGGATGACCGAGAACAGCTGCTTCTAAGATAAGTGCCTTACACACTGTGCTATCTCTCTAGACTAAAGACTACCTCTCTAGTCTTTTGGAAAATAATAAAACCGAGAAAAAACTGCCCAGTCCTGAAGTAACCCAACTGCATGAGTGGCCAGAGACATGCCTGCATTGTGATCCTGACTGAGCATGAGCTTCGGCAAAAATATTTTCTTAGTTTTGTTTTTTTGTTTTTTTTTTCTTTGCTTTTTTGTTTAATTTAGTTGGTTTGCTTTGTGGAGGGTACAGGGGGTGGTACCAGAAGAACCAAGACCTCAAGTATCCAAGGCTAGTGCTCAACTACTGAGCCACATCACAGAGCTTCTTAATTGTTGAGTTGCTGAGTTTTGGTTTTTAGAAGAAATACAGATAATATGAGCAGGCACAAATCACATTTAGCAGACTAGGACATCTGCAACTAATCAATACAGAGCAAATGCAGTCTTTCACAAAGGAACGAATTTATCTTGAATGCCAAAAAATTTAATCCTAAAAAGCATTTAATTGTATTACTAATACCAGACAAAAGCAAAGCAGATACCCCCTAGAAAGATTAACAGAATAAATTGTTCATAAATTTAATTTACCCAATGCCTGCAACACACTGATCTACAAATCCTCATTTCTTCAACGAAATATTTCTAAACGTTCATTTTATACAGTGGCAGAGCAGTGAACGAAAGGAAATGATCATCTGTTTTGGAAGACTATACATGACACAGAATACTGAAAATGTACAAACACAATAGAATCAAGAAAGTTGGGCACAAAAGGGAAAATGTGAGGGTTGGAGCTAAAAATTTTTTAAAAAGGTAAGCTCCCTGTCCTGTGGAGGCCTTTACCCAATGATGTCATTAATATGATGATCACAAGAGATCTGATCAAGGCTCAAGGGGAAACAGGAAATGGGGAGGAGGAAGAGGAACACTAAGATGTGTCTCCAGAAAGTGATATCTGAACCAGTTCTTAAGATAGCAAGAATAGTCTGCAAGAAATCAAAGAAGTCAAAGTGTTCTCCATGCCCAGAGAAAGCATGGGCATTCAGATCAACAGCTCAGAACATTTAAGCACTTGGCACCCAGGGCTAAATCCAGGAGTTTGTGTCAAGAGGAGGCAGCATCAGGGCAGGGGAGGAGTCAAGGTGGAGGGAGGGCTGCCACATACAGTGGAAAGATGTCACTGGCACTTTCCACCATGGGATAGAACATCTCTGAAAGCTAGCTTCGTGTTCATTCTCTCTCACTCTCCCTTCCTTCTCTCCCCTTCCCTTCCCTCTCCCCTTCCCTCTCTCTCTCTCTCTCTCTCTGTCTCTCTCTGTCTCTCTCTCTCTCTCTCTCTCTCTCTCTCTCTCTCTCTCTCACACACACACACACACACACACACAGGGCTAGTTGTTTTGTTTTTTGGGGGTTATGTAACAAAAATACCATACCATTTTGATCACTATGGCTTTATGTATAGTTTCCAGTGCAGTAATTAGATAACCCCCATTTCTTATTTTTCAGTATGGCTTTGGCTGTTCAGTTCTTTTATGATTCCCTACAAACTTTATTATGGTCTGTTCTAAGTCCTTGAAGAAGGTTGTCTGAATGTGGACAGGAACTGCATTGCATTTATATAGTAGTTAATGTGTAAGATGGTAATTTTGACAATATTAATTTTTCCAATCCAAGAGCATGGACTAATTTTCCATTTTCTAAGGTCTTCTTCCACTTCTTCCTTAAGTCTTTGGAAGTTATCATGGCAGAAATCTCCCACCTCTTCAGTTAAGTGGATTTCTAGGTACTTGATGTTCTTGGATACTCATGGGAGAGATTCTTTGATCTCTTTCTCCTCTGATTATTTGTATATAAGAATGACATTGTAGTTAGCCACTTTGCTACACTGGCTTATTATTTCTGGAAGTTTTTTCTGTGGAATCATTGAGTTTTCTATGTATAATATTACGGCATCCACAAATAAAAATAATTTCACTTCCTCTTTTCCAATTCTGACCCCTCTGATTTCCTTTTCTTGACGGACTATTGCTAGGACTTCAATTACAATGTTGAACAGGAGAGAAGACAGTGAACATCCTTGCCTTGTATTTGATCTCAGAGGAAATGCTTTCGGTTTTCCACCATTAAAAAATAATACTTCTCAGAAAAAATAATACATTTATGTGGGCTTGTTGTAGTCTTTATTCTCTTGAGAAACGTTCCTTCCATTCCCATTTTGTTGAGGGTTTTTTTTTATAAATGGATGTTGGATCTTCTCAAAAAGCTTTCTCAGCACTGATTGTTAAGATCATATTATTTTTATCTTTCCTTCTACTCATGTGCATTATGTTAATTGATTCCTATATATTGAACCATCTTTACATTCCTGTGATAAATCCCACTGGATTGTGATAAATGATTTTTTGATATGCTGTTGGATTCATTTTGCTAAGATTTTATTGAGGATTTTTGCATTGATGTTCATCAAGGAGACTCATCTGAAGTGTTCTTTTTCTGTAAGGTATCTGCTTTGAGTAGCAAAAAAGAATTCCTGTCTCTTATATTTTAGAAGAGCCTAAGAATCAATGGCAGTTGGGGGCTGGAGCGATAGCCCAGCGGGTAGGGGCATTTGCCTTGCACGCGCCGGCCTGTGCCAGCCTGGGTTCTATCCCCAGCACCCCATATGGTCCCCCAAGCACCGCCAGGAGTAATTCCTGAGTGCAGAGCAAGGAGTAACCCCTGAGCATTGCCGGGTGTGACCCAAAAAAAAAAAAAAAAGAATCAATGGCAGTAAGTCTTTTCTGATGGTTTAAGAAAATTTATCAGT
Organism: Cryptotis parvus; assembly: GCA_021461705.1. Lineage (NCBI taxonomy): Eukaryota > Metazoa > Chordata > Mammalia > Eulipotyphla > Soricidae > Cryptotis > Cryptotis parvus. The sequence continues at coordinate 10,846 of JAJIBD010008167.1, forward strand.
AAACCCACCATCTGGACCAGGTCTTGTGTTTCTGGAGAGATCCTTGATTACTGTTTCCATTTCCTTGCTTGTGAAGAGCCTGCCTGTTCTACACACATTGTATCAACTATTAAAAAAAAAAAAAAAAAACACCAAGGCAATGGTGAGAACATCTTGTATCTTTTTTGGGGAGAGGGGGCTGGTTGGGGTGAAACCAGACTGTGCTCAGGGATCACTACTGGCAGGCTGAGAGAAACATAAGAGGTACTAGGGAGCAAACCCAGGTCAGCCATGTGAAAACAAGTGCCTACCTGCTGTACTCTATCTCTAGTCTTCCTTTCATCTTGTGGATCTTTGTGTTTGTCAGGTGCTATGCCTAGGCCTGTGTTTAGGAGTCACTTCTGGTAGTACTGAACTCTGTACCTGGGGTGGGCCACATGCAAGGCAATTAATCCCCTATAGTATCTCTCTCTCTCTCAGGACAAAGTAATTAGACACAGGTACACCCGGCAGAGCAGAAACCAGCTTTCCCGTTGAACGCGGCTGCACCGGGCCTCACGATTTACCTCCAAATTACCCTAAATATTCTACCCACCCCTCTGAGAGAGCCCCACAAAGTAATGAGAATATAGCGCCCGCATGGCAGAGCCTGGCAAGCTGTCCGATGTGTGTTCGATATGCCAAATCCAGTAACAGAAATGTTTATTTTCCTGACCCGAAAGAGCCCTTAATACGGCAGCAGTAAGAAAGGCAAACAAGCAGTGCCTGATAAAATTTTACGGTCATCCTAGGCTGCCAAACGAAGAAGGACTAAAATGACTGTCCGTACTTTCAATACACATACGCTGGCATGGGAAGCATATATTGAGGATCTGATGGTGCAAGCGCAAAAGATCAAGTATGACATCATTGGTCTGACTGAGACGCAGGAGGCATCAGTTGCATCATGCTGTATTTGACACCGGAGAAGAATTGTTCCTTGGAACATGCAACGAAAAGAGGCGTCGGTGGCGTTGGTGTCCTTGTCAACAGGAACATGGCCGTCAACATTGATTCATTTGAATGCCTAACAAACCGAATAGGACGATCACACTTGAAGAGATGTGGCCCACTGCCAGCAATTTCTATCTTCATTGTCTACACACCAACATCGTAATTAAAATCTCATACATTTAAAATGTAGCCTTTTCATCTTCAAAGATGAAGCACCACTGACAAAGCAAATGGGAGCAAAAATAAATGGACTTATATAAAACTAAAAAGCTTCTGCGCCTCAAAAGGAACTGACCAAGATACAGAGACAGCGCACACACTGGGAAAGAATATTCACCCAATACCCATCTTAATAAGGGGTTAATATCCAGGATATAACAGGCACTGGTAGAACTTTACAAGAAGAAAATAGCCAACCCCAACAAAAAATTGGGGAGAAAAAATGAACAAAACTTCCAAAAAGGAGAAATTCGATTGGCCAAAAGGCATGTGAAAACGTGTTCTTCATCATTAATCGTCAGGAAGATGCAAATCAAAACAATGAGGTACCAATTCACGCCACAGAAACTGGCACACATCCAAAACAGCAAGAACAATCAGTGCTAGCGTGGCTATGGGGGAGAAAGGCTCTCCTCCACTGTTGGTGGAAGTGCCGACTAGTCCAGCCCTCTTGGAAAATAATATGGACTGTCCTCCAAAAACTAGTTATTGAGCTCCCATTTGACCCAGCAATACCACTCATGGGAATATACTCTGGAGACCCAGAAACACAAAGCAGAAACACTATCTGCACTTCAATATTCACCACAGCACTATTCACAGCCAGAATCTGGAAACAACCTGAATGTTCAAGAACAGAAGACTGGCTAAAGAAACTATGGTACATCTACACAATGGAACTATGCAGCTGTCAGAAAAAATGAAGTCATGAAATTTACCTGAAAATGGATGGACATGGGAGATTATCATGCTAAATAAAATCAGTCAGAAGGTAAAGGACAGATATAGAATGACTGCATTCATTAGTGGGATATAAATATACACTAGTGTTTTACTAATTGTGGGAAATAGTAATGCCACACTAGAACTGAGCATTGAATGTACATAAAGGTATTTACATAATAATCCCTAAATCTCTATAGGATAAGCCACAATGTGTGTGTGTGTGGGAGAGAGAGAGAGAGAGAGAGAGAGAGAGAGAGAGAGAGAGAAAAAGGGAAGTGCCTTCTATAGAGGCAGGTTGGGGAAGCAGTAAGGAAATTTGGGGACACTGGGGGTAGGAACTGGTGGAGGGACAAGTGCTGGAACAATGTATGACTGAAACCCAATCATGGACATCTTTGTAATTATATATCACACAGTGGTATAATAATTTTTAAATTAATTAATTTTTAAAATGTAGACTTTTAGTACAATAAGTATATTTACATACATATCAAAAGAGGATATTTAACACAAAGGACTTTTAAATCTTTGCATTTCTTTAGTGGATAAAACTTGCTTGCATTAACATTACTATTAATTTTTTGTTTGTTTTTAGGTCATACCTGGCAATGCTCAAGAATTACTCCTGGCTCTGCACTCAAGAATTACTCCTGGCTCTGCACTCAGGAATTACTCCTGGTGATGCCCAGGAGACCATATGGGATCCCGGGATCGAACCTGGGTTGGTCGTGTGCAAGGCAAACGTACTATTAATATTTCTATCTGTCCTAATTATGAGTTGTATAAAAAGTTTCACTACTAAAAATTCAAAACAAATACCTTTTAAAAAAAAGAAAGAATGATAAGAATGAGACTATTCAGATCATTTCCAGAACCACTAAAATAACACTATTATAACACAAACCAAAAAAGTATTCAAAACTTAAACACTGGGAGACTTAATACTACAAGGCTGTAAAATCTAAGCATACTTTTAATGATAGTAAGTTCTTCATTTCATAATTTTCTCAGGCTAGTAAAAGACACAAGAGATGTTATACAACACTACTGGGGTACCATAAAGTTCAGTCTTTACAGCACATTTCATTAATTCTCAATGAAAACATATGCCCAATAGTATCTCTTAAACTCGAAGAGGCACCAGACAGCAAAGCAGAACCACCCACAACAATTTGGGCAAGTTTATTTATCTTTCTTCAGAAAAAAATGTGCATTTCTAACAACTCAGTATGAAGACAGTGCAAGAGAACTCATTTTATTTAAGAATAAATTACATTCTAAGCCAGAGACAGAACTGCTGTTAGGCTCTTTTCCTGGCACAGAAGTCGCCTGGGTTCAAACCCTGACACTATACTGGTCACCCCACACACACACTCCCACCCACGAAAAAAAATAGATAAATAAATGTCACTTTCTAATTAGATGCCCACCCCCCACTCCCAAATGAGCCTCTTAAAGAAACAGGTTGGAGAGTATAAACTAGGACATTTGGTGGCAAGATGCTGATACCAGTCATGGGTACAGAGACGGAATACTGCATACCTGAAACTCTACTATTAAAAGCATTGTAAACCACAGTACTTAGGAAATTTTAAAACTAAATTAATAATATTTGGGGGCTGGAGCAACAGTCCAGTGAATAGGGCGTTTGTCTAGCACACAGCAGACCCAGATTCGGTCCCTGGCATCCCATATGGTCCCCCAAGCACCCCCAGGAGTAATTCCTGAGTGCAGAGCCAGGAGTAACCCCTGAGTGTCGCTGGATGTGACTCAAAAAGCAAAAGATAGATAGATAGATAGATAGATAGATAGATAGATAGATAGATAGATAGATAGATAGATAGATAGATAGATAGATAGATAGATAGATAGATAGATAGATAGATAGACAGACAGACAGACAGACAGACAGACAGACAGACAGACAGACAGACAGACAGACAGACAGACAGACAGACAGGCACACAGGCACACAGGCACACAGACACACAGACACAGACACACAGACAGTCAAGAAATATTTGGGCACTTTAAGGAGAAAATAATCCTTTTTTCCTAAAGCAACTATTGCATCTAAATTCAGTTCATATAAACCTTTCATGTACTTATTTGTACAAAAATAAATGTCTTATCCAAATGAAGCCTATTATCTCTCTGATTATACTCAGTACTAGAGTACTGAGTGCTCTAGCACTCAAATAAAATCATACTGGTAACAAGATGAACTATAAAATGTGAGCTTCCCCTTCCATCTTTTTCTTTCTATTTTTTTTTTTCCTTTTTGGGTCATTCCTGGCTCTACACTTAGGAATTACTCCTGGTGGTGCTCCGGGAACATATGGGATGCTGGGGATCAAACCCAGGTTGGTGGCATGCAAGGCAAATGGCCTACCTGCTGTGTTATCACTCTGGCCCCCATCTTTTTCTTTTCTTTTATGTTACAATAGAAAACAAACCATGGAAACCATTAATGTCAAAAAACTATTTTATGTGGTTATAAATACACTGAAAAATACTGGTGATGGAGAAACCGTCCCCAAAGATAATTTCTCTAAAAATATGCCCTAACACAGCACAGCAGTCAATTCTAGTCGAACTGCCATTCTTCATATTCTAAAACCAGTGTCTCTCTCTCTCTCTCTCTCTCTCTCTCTCTCGCTCGCTCGCTCGCTCGCTCTCACACACATACACACATGCACACACCTATAAACATTTCTATTTTTTTTTTTTGGTTTTTTTTTTTTTTTTTTTTTTGGGTCACACCTGGCAATGCTCAGGGGTTTCTCCTGGCTCTGCACTCAGGAATTACTCCTGGCGGTGCTCGGGAACCATATGGGATGCCAGGAATCGAACCCGGCCGGCACAGGCCAGCTGAATGCAAGGCAATCGCCCTACCCGCTGGGCTATCGCCCGGCCCTTTTAAGATATTCTTAAGTAGAAGCATTTGCACAAATGACAGGCTCTCTGACAACAAGAAAAATTTCCTGGAAAAAGTAACATGTTCACATTCATACATAAATATCTATTACATATACATGCCAATACTCTTTATATGGGTTATATACTAAATTACCCACTACAAATTTTTACTACAAAGTGCTTACCAATCTATCGTTTGGATTTACCAAAATATAAAACTACAAAAGTCTTAAGAGACCCTTTTTCTTACTCCCTTTTCTTCCCTAATTCTACTCCTTCCTTCTTTCCTTACCAACCCAATGAATCTAATAAGCCCTATTCAAATTACTGCCTGTGGTTAGCTAGGCAGCCCATGCGAGCCTTTGTCCCCTTGGTTCTGACCACCTCATAGGTCCCATCGCCTTCAACTTCTATCTCCATCCATCCTTAGAGGCCTGTCAAATGTCACTTCTTTGTGGCGTCTTTCCGGTTGATTCTCTGGGCCTGACATGATAGCTAGCTTTTAACTGTAGGAGTCTTTTGCTTACACTTAAGCAGACACACGATGCAGTAATATTCACCTTCTAGATATTACATTTAATTAATCTGTGCCCATATATTATGATTGTGCAATAATATCTATGACCAATACATAACATGAACAGTCTCGAGCTGTCTCAAATCCACATTACTACAACATCTGGCTTATTAAAAATACCACCACCAACAAACTACATCTGTACCTAGGCCTTCTGAGTAGCAGATATCCGGGGTCAGAGAGATGGACTGCTCAATGGCTAGAGAGAACAAGCATAACCCCTGAGTACCTACATGTATAAGGCCCTGAACCAAAACACAACTAATAACAAAATAAATAATAGAGATTTCATATAGTAGGGGGAGGTAAAATAACTCACTTTATCTACTATATACTGAAATACTATTTTTGACATACTGTTAGATCTTCTAAAAATAATAATTTTTTTTTTAGTGACATTCAGCAATGCTCAGAGGTTACTTCTGGCTCTGCACTCAGGAATTACTCCTGTCAGTACTTGGGGGACCATACTGGATGCCAGGGATCGAAACGGGTCAGATGTGTACAAGGCAAATCCCCTACCCTAACCCCTACCCACTGTACTATTGCTCCAGTCCCTATTTCACTTTTTTTCTAGTCTCACTACCTTACTGCTAGAAATTTTCACTTAAGAGGCTCACATTGTGACATGTATATTTTTATTACAGAGCATTAGACAATGAAGCTGACAAAGAAAAAAAATAACAAAAACAAAGGGAGAAATGTCCTTTTCCCTTGATCCGAGAAAATCCCAGTATCTTAGTGATCTAGAGTCATCTATCTATCTACAATGACCTGACTTGCAACTAGTCACTTCTAAAACAGAATTACAGGTATATTTTCATTAAAAAGCACACAAAATTTCTATACCTTGATATATACTTTCTATTCTTAACCTAATCAAAATTGTCCGGGGAAAGAAAGAACGAATACTATACCTTACTTTCCAATGGGAGAGCGTCCTTCGTATTCAGAAGGAAACTTTCCTTCGTGAGAATCCCCTGCCCAGAGTAGCTGTTTTTTTTCTGTAAGGACCCAAAAATTCCCATCTGCTTTTCTCTTACATGATGACAGATAAATTAATGTGGCCAAATATAAAGGTGCCCTTTTCGAAAGAAGATATTAAACAAGCAGTATTCCATATTATGGGTCTGAGGCCTCTTGTGAAGTCCTGTAAAAGGGTTACAACAGGTTTGAATTAACCCCATGGAAAGAATCTGGCATTTTAAAAGGATCTGATGACTCAAAACATTCTTTTGGACTCTCCCAGCTCTTCACTGTAAAGGCACTCAGGACAGTCATACCAGTTAGTTTTCTTTTCTTCTAGTACAGATCAAGTACAAACTTGAAAAGTAGAACAATGATAATTACTTTAAGGCTCTCTTGTTTCTCCTGGTGTTTTAAGTTCGTTGGAATTTCTTTGTTTGTTTAATTGAATGCTTATTTGGCTGCTTGTGGGGGAAAGGCAGATTTGTTTTATTCCTGCATTCTAGTGGGGCGGATACTTAGCAAAATAACGACAATCACTTCTTCCGGTCTGCAAGTACCATAATCCTTAAGAGAGTCAAAAGTTGAATCTTTGTCACAGGCTTTAGTTAGGGAAGCTCTGGCTTATACCCGCCTGGCCCTAAGTCTGAGCAAAGCATAAGAATTTAAAAAATTGGGGCTGGAGCAATAATACAGCAGGTAGGGCATTTGACTTGCACATGGCCAACCCAGGTTTGATCCCTGGCATCACATATGGTCCCCTGAGCACCACCAGAAGTAATCCCTGAGCATAGCTGGGAGGGAGGGAGGGGAGGGAGGGAGGGAGGGAGGGAGGAGAGAGGCAGAGAGGGAGGGAGGGAGGGGGAGAGAGACAGGGAGGGAGGGAGGGAGGGAGGGAGGGAGGGAGGGAGGGAGGGAGGGTTGGGAGGGAGGGAGGGGAGGGAGGGAGGGAGGAGGGAGGGAGGGAGGGAGGGAGGGAGGAAGGAAGGAAGGAAGGAAGGAAGGAAGGAAGGAAGGAAGGAAGGAAGGAAGGAAGGAAGGAAGGAAGGAAGGAAGGAAGGAAGGAAAGGAAGGAAGGAAGGAAGGAAGGAAGGAAGGAAGGAAATTAGAAAATCTAGTAGCAAAGTCCCCAAAGATAGCCTAGGGTAGCCATAATCATCATCCAATCACTTGGAGGTCAGAGTGATAGTACAGTGGGTAGGGTATTTGCCTTGCACATGGTCTACCCAGGTTCAATCCCAGCATCCAATATGGTCTCCCGAACACTGCCAGGAGGAATTCCTGAGTATGGTCGGATGTGATCAAAATAGCAAAAAAAAACAAGCACTCTATCCAAGGGTCAGACTGACATCTACCTGGAAGAAATGGAATAGAATCAATTCAAGGAAAGGAACCTAAGTACTTATAACCTTAGGTTACAAGGCAGAAACCTTAACTTTGTTATGTACACTGGGTTTTTCTTTTCTTTTGTTGTTGAGCCACATCTGACTGTGCTTATGTTCCAAGGTTGATCCTGGTAAAGCTCAGGGTACCAAACAGCACCCTGGATTGAACCTGAAGCTCCTACATGCAATAATGAGCTCCAGCCCACTGACCTTTCTCTCTATCCATGCACTGAATGTTTTTCAACCTTAGTACTACTGATAGACTGAGCTGGCTGTTCACTCGATGGCAGATAACCAAGCAGCATCCCTGTTCTCTATACTCACTAGACGCTAACAGTTATCACCTCCATCTCACACTACTCCATTCCCACCTTTAAATTGTGGCAGCGAAAATAGTTTCCATACACTGTCAGATATCCTGATGGTCCATGGAAATGTCCATGGTTAAGAATAACTAGTCTTCTCAGCAAAAGCTTCTGACAAAATGCAGCAGCAGTTAAAGGTAGTTTGTAGGGTAGCAAAACTCTCAATGGGTGCTTTGCAGACATACCAGGAAATATTTCTGTTCCTGATATTACTAAACAAGTAATATGAAGAACTCTAGGGTCATGAACCAACCCAACTTCAAGTGACACAAGGTTCTTCAGTTAAGGTGACAGTGCAGCTTCCTGCTTCAGAATCCAGTTTTATTTGAAACCTTTGGTGGGAGGACCACACCCGCACAGCCGGCAATGCTCAGGTTTTACTCCTGGCTCTGTGCTCAGAGAGCACTCCTGGTGGGATTAAGGACCCTGGGGACTGTATCCGGTCAACCACTTGCAAGGTACACGCCTTCCCAGTGCACTCTAACCCTGTAAACATTTCAGGTTAACCAATAAAAATGTTCAAATTTCCAAAACATGATGGCACCCCTAGTTCAATCCCCAGCGTTGCACATAATAATAATTATTTATAATTTTATACATAAAAATAAGAATTTTATATGTACATATATATAATAAGACACCACTTTCTATTAATTAGCAAAAACTAACAAAACTAAAATCAGAAAATTAAGGAAAACCAGGGCCAGGACAGAGTACAGGTGACTCAGGTTCAGTCTCCAGCACAACATGGCCTCCGACCCAAATGTTGCCGAGAATGGTCCTGGCGGTTCCCCTTATCATGTCATGTCTAGGGATACCCCGGAGGCCCTGGCATCTCCACAACCGCAGGGCCTGAATAGCACTACACGCTCAAGCCTCGGCAATAAACTGCAGGTTTGGCCAAGTATCATGTTAGTACCACAGGTTTCACAAAACAAAGAAAATAACCAAGACCATAAGGATTGTGCCTGGGCCAGAGCGATAGCCCAGCGGGTAGGGCGTTTGCCTTGCGAGGCCGGCCCAGGTTCGATCCTCAGCATTCCATATGGTCCCTCGAGCATCGCCAGGACTAATTCCTGAGTGCAGAGCCAGGAGAAAACCCTGAGCATTGCTGGGTGTGACCCTAAAAAGGAAAAAAAAAAAAAGATTGTGCCAGAACATTAATACAGCGTAGGCCACGCGCCTTCCATGTGATCTACTCAGGTTCAACCCCTAGCACCTTGTATGCTCACCGTTCACCGTGCCACAGGAGTGATCTCTGAGTGCAGAACCAAGAATAATCCCTAAGCACCACCAGATGTAGCCAAAAGCAAAAAAAAAAAAAAAAAAAGGAACATAAGAAACAATATTCTAAAATCACTCTAGTGAAGAATGTACATTATTACCTGAAAGGTAATTTGGCAGCATCTACCAAACTTTTCCTTTTCGCACAGAATTATACTTCCAGAAATGTATTCTGTACACAAAAAGTAAAATATACGAGCTCTCACTGCACCGTTTACAACAGCAACAATTTGAAAGTAGCACAACATTATCAGTAAGGAAATGGTTAAGCATACAGTGACATATGTATTACTATATATTCACACCTTGGTAGACCATACAGCTGTTTAAAAAAATAAAAGCAATAATGACAAACTTTTAAGTAGCAAATAAATGTTGAAATAGCAGAGAAAATATGGTGCCATTTATACAAAAACAAGCATGTAGGTACATATACAGATGCAAAGAAAAAACCTAAAAGAAATCACATAAACTTTTTTCATTGTTCAACAAAAATGTGTTAAGCCATTAATAATTTTCAAGAAACAGACTTAAAACTAACCTTGGGTTATTTTCACTTTTCAAAGTTTAGGTTTAAAAATGATCAACTGGACCAGAGAGTTAATACAACGGGGAAGGTGTTTGCCTTGTACACAACTGATCCAGGTTTGATTCCTGGCACCACAATGGTCTAAGATACCCGCCAGGAGTGATCCCTTGTGCCAAGTGTGACACAAAAACAAAAACAAAGAAAAAGCTATTTCTATTAAGTCGGAGCTTATAGACAATTCTTGACCAGACGTCTACTAGGGCATACTAGTAGCCAACATTCGTCCATCAATATTATCCTACCATTGTTGAGGATGCAGGCAAGTCCCATCGGTCTTAATTTGGTTTGATAAACTGTTGGAGGACAGGTTTAGCTGTTCTGGGAGTTTTGTTGTTTGCCCACTCCCAGCTTAATCTTATTTAAGCCAAGGTTCATTCTAATGAGACCTCTGTTCTATGTAAACACTGCTAGAGGGTGTGGCAGTTACAGAAGTCACCTTGATTGAATAACTTCTGACTTATACATCTACTAAGACTTCTATGTTTTCTAGATTGGGCACAGCTCCTCTTTATACCCACTGCACCCAGCGTGGGACAGTTAGAATTTACCAGGAGACTACCACCCTGGCTACGCTGAGACTATAGGAAGACTATAGGAAGGATCATACTAGTTTGCTCTAAGCAGGCGAGTGTGACCCTTTCAGTACACGAGAACAAGATACTCAGAATCACCCTGGTGCAGATAATAATAAGAAGGACCTTGTGGGTACCATCTAGATTACATGAAGCTCATGAAGTTAAGATGTATTACTTTATACCAGCCCCTTCTCTCCAGTGTTTACATAAGAGATAATCTTGGTAGAAAGGATTAGACCTTGGCATAAACTTTGTTTATACCTGCAATAGGGTGTGGCACTACACTCTGTTTAGAGTTCTTTGTTGACAAGACCCTCCCGGTTGGATTACTTTGGTATATATAAGGGAACTGATTTGAGGCCCCTTCATCTTTTTACCTTTTGGGCCTTTTAGCTTTCGGCTTTTGGCTCCTGTGGCTTTTTGCTCTTTGGCCTTTTGCTCCTTCTTCTGGGTAGGACTCAGCTCGGGTGAGATCCTCTCTCTTTGGTGGGAGACTTAGGCTCTTTTGTATGGTCTAAGTTCGGACCAGAGCTAAAGTTTGTTCATTATATTGGAGTGCTGTGGAAGAGCTTTTGTACTATCAAAAGCCTTTTTTGGAACTGCACCGGACTCATGAGTTTTCATCTGTTCTCCGGTGTCCTCGGAGGTAGAGGAGAACTTCTGTCCTGACACTGTCGGGGACCCCGCGGCGTTCCCGACAATAAACCAACTTCAAAGAGTTACCTACCTGGCAACCCTCTTGAACCACAACCAATGTGCAACTTAAAACATAGCCAGAGAGAAGCAGCTTTAGTTAGAATGTTTGTTGTTAATGAATGTTTGCTCTTTAATGGACTGATCACATGCGAATTCTACTTTCCTTTTCAATTCAGGACCTAATGTCAAAACTTACAGATCTTACTTTTCCTCTCCTACTAATTTTTTTTTGTTTTTGTTTGTTTGTTTGTTGTTTGTTTGTTTTGGGTCACACCCGGCGATGCTCAGGGGTTTCTCCTGGCTCTGCACTCAGGAATTACTCTTGGCGGTGCTCGGGGGGACCATATGGGATGCCAGGGATAGAACCCAGGCCGGCATGGGCCAGCCGCATGCAAGGCAAACGCCCTACCCGCTGGGCTATTGCTCTGGCCCCTCCTACTAAAATTTTAAATGTATAAAAGAAGACAGAATCTCAAAGACTGAAAGTTCTGATGACAGAAAAAAAATTAAAGTCTCAACTCTAGATTTGAGTAACAATTTCATCTGAATGCACAGTAATCAGCTTCCCAAGGGAAAAAAAAAAATAAAGCTCTAACATAAATAAGAGAACACTTAAAAACAAAATGTCAGGCACTCACCATAATAGCTATGGCCTTTAAACAACTCTAGCACCCTTCCCCCATCCTCAGTCAGTTTAACTACTTTCAAATGGAACATTCTAAATTGCTAAAAATAACTATTTCTTCCTGCTTAAGTTTCCCATTTTTCCATGACATTTTACTCTTTATTAAAGCAGTTATCACAAATATAGTAATGTCCATTTGATAACATCTCTAAACATATTACAGAGAGAGGCATAAACGTTGAGTGTGACAGTATCTCTTTTCTTTCAAAGAACAGTATGCTAGAAATTTTAAAAAAAAGAAAACCGAAGGGTGTTTATGCAATTAGAACCCTGAATCAGAAAACTGGCTCCATGGGATTTCATAAAACTTGGCTCCACATCAAAAGGCCATAATCCTTTGACTCGAACTATCTCGGGATATAGGGCATCTCTTCGTCCAACACTAGGTAAGGAACCGAATATAAACGCATACACTTGCTCAAAGTTCACCCGATCCAGAAAGGTAAATCAACCATCACTGTAAGATGTCCTGCAATGACAGAACTGGTTTCATGCTCCTCCACTGTTCACTATTTTCTTTGTCACATAATTCACCAAATCTTCATTTCTTAGCAAAAGATAATGTACTTGGTAAGTTTTACAAGTTAATTCAGTTTTAGTAGCTTACAAACATGATGATCATTCAGTTAATAAAGTTTATCATCTTATAAGAAATTAAATGACTATCTTTTCTTACAAACTAGATTGCTTTATAGCCGGGACCAACCAAGTCTTGAGGGCTCTTGTTGACTTTTTTATTCAATCTGAGACCCAATGCTCAAAATGCATTAAAGAGACTAACAAAGTGATTTTTATTAAGTGAAAACATTCTTAAATTCCTTCAGCTTTATTTAAAACAGTTAATATGTACATGTCTAACATGCACACACTATATATGTATACATGTATATACATGTTTTATACATGCTTCTAATCAAAAACATATTAGGTAGCCTCCATAACCATTTCACTAGCTTCTCAACATGGTTTTAGATGTTTTCTAAACTTGTTTTTAAGTATTCATGAACTTCCATGTGCTATACTTGCGTCACTCAGATAAGTAAAAGAAAATACAATGACGAAAGATTCTGAATTCAGCAAACGCTTTAAGAACAAACCTACTTTACTCATCACAAGTGCCTAAAGACAATTAAAAACCAGCAAATTTACACCCAAAGCCTACTACTTATTTAGTCTGCAGCTCAGAAGTTCTAGAGATGACTGGGTCTTTACAAAAGCTCCAGCTTTTGGAGCCCACAATTGGAAACCACTGGCACAGAACACAAATATAAAACTGCTTAGTTAGAACAGAACAGCTCTTCAAAGGGAATATTTGAAATCTTAAGTGAAAAATTTATTGTGTGTCAGGTACCAAGACATTTTTCTTTATAAAACAGCAATTCGAAATCAAATCAGTCACAAAAAGTCATTCATATACAAGCATTTACTAGTAAAGTTGGAGAAACGCAATTACTCACAAAAAGGCCTCAGGACACACTAGAAGACAGGAGAGATGAATGTCCATTTCCCCGTGGGAGAGGGAAGGCTGCAGAGCCTGGAGCTCCACATGCAGCCAGGGCACCTACAACTAAAACCTTAATAGGATTCTGAAGGTATTACAGTTCAGAGCTGCTGCAAAAGAAATGTAATATATTGCAGCGCGTGGGAGGTGGCTGGAGAGACAGTACAGTGCTTTCCAAGCCACTGACCTGGGTTCCAATGCCCAGCACCAAATATGGTCCCCTCCAGGAATGATCCCTGAGGAGAGCTAGGAGGAAGCCCTGAATACCTCTGGATGTGGCCCAAAGACCAGAGGGTAGGAATGAGGGAGAAAGAGAAGTGAGGAAGGAAAGAGAGGGAGAATGAGAGGCAGAAGCAGAGACCATGATAAACTGAGAGAGGCGATGCACGTGGCTGAAATACAAATATCAACAGTAGCCACCTCTCCATGAAACTAACGGGGCAGTACAATAACCTTAAGAATGGGGACAGAAGCAGCAAAAACACATCTAGAGATCAAACTGTCAAACCCTGCACTTACTAATGTACAAGAAAATTGACCAGCGTTAAGCGGAACATTTTTGCTTGGATAAGCATCCACAAGGCCATGTATTCTAGTCCTTTTTTTTTTATTCTGCTTTTGCTTTTTGGGTTACCCAAGGCTGAGGGATTACTCCTGGCTCTAGACTCAGGAATTACTCCTGGCGTTGCTCAGGGAACCGTATGGGATGCCTGTGACCGAACCCAGGTGGTCCACATGCAAGGCAAATGCACCAGCTGCTGGATTACTGCTCCAGCCCCCTATTGTCTTATTTTCGAAGGAGGAAATTGTGACCCAAAGAATGTTATACTCCAGTCCGGTAGCAGGTCACATTGGTGAACTTCTGGTTCCTACCCCAGCATCCCTAAAATTTTATTCTGGTTTCTCCCATATGTCTCTTACATCTTAATCAAAATTTGATTCACATTTGTGAAAATTATTTTGACAAATATTTTAAACAATTTTCACACACTTCATTTGACTAACATAGAGACCCTTTAAACTAAGTCTCAGAGCTTTCTCTTCAATGCAGGCAGATGTGAATACAGTATTTTGAGCACTGAATTTTTGTTATGAAAATAAATCACTTCCTTGGCCTTGGAAGTCTATGAGAAATTAGAGCATTAAAAAGTTAAGTATCATGGGGCGAGAGTGATAGTATAGCAGGTAGGGAATTTGCCTTGCATCAAATCCAACCTGGATTTGATTTCTGACATCCTATATGGCTCTCCCCCTCCAAGTACTACCAGTAGTAGTAATTCCTGAGTGCAAAGCCAGGAGTAACCCCTGAGTATTGCCAAGTGTGCCCCCCAAAACCAACTAACCCAAAGTTAAAAAAGGTTTCAAATGCAACTTTTTTTTTTCTTTTTTGGGTCACACCCAGTGATGTTCAGGGATTATTCCTGGCTCTGGACTCAAGAATTACTCCTGAGCGATGCTTGAGGGACCATTTGGGATGCCAGGGATCAAACCCAGGTCGGCCACACACAAGGCAAATGCCTTACCCGCTAGACTATTGCTCCAACCCTCAAATGCAACTTTTGATAAAATAAATAATGACAAAAAATAAAACTTGGGTTTTTTTTTCTTTTTGGGTCACACCCACCAATGCACAGGGGTTACTCCTGGTTCTGCATTCGAATTATTCCTCATGGTGCTCAGGAGACCATATGGGATGCCGGGGATCAAACCCGGGTCCAGCCGCATGCAAGGCAAATGCCTTACCTGCTGGACTATTGCTCCAGCCCCTTAAAACTTGTTTTACAGAAACCAATGACCTAAATTGACTTCTATTTAACTAAATCAGATGGGTATATTATCTCATTCAAATAAATACAAAACAGTACCAAATAAAGATGCATTATATATACAGATATAGCTTACAATGAGTACATAGTACAATAGTATATAGTTTACAATGAGTGAATTCCAAAATCAGGCTTTAGGACTCAACACAAAAACTGATTAGAATATAAGATTAGTTGCTCACAATGCAATCAACATTAATATGGGAAACTATTAAGCTGAACTAGAAATATGACAGATCCTAACACACTAGCAGCTAGAATTTATAGACAATTTATTAGGCATAGATACAATTTTAAGTGCTTTCCACATATGATTCACTTTATTTTTACAACTCCATATGTAGGTACTATTATTATCCTCACTTGAAAAACTGGAAACCCAAAGCAGTGACCAATAAAAAAGGCAATTGCGCATTCAGAATCCCATGTGGGTGGGGGTGGGGGGGAGGACACGACATGACTAGCACTTAAATCCAAGCAGTGTAGCTCCTAAGTCTGCTGAAAAATCCAAAGATACAAAAACAGTGGAAACTGTACATGAAACCTCTAAATCAGGTAAAACCAGAGAAAAAGGTAGATCATTGTTTGCCACTATGAAAAATAAATAATGCACTTTATATAGGTGAACTACAGGAACTGGAGAGGTAGCACAGTGGTTAGGGCTTATCTTGTGTTGCAGGACACCTAAAACCTAAAAGCCTCTGCATCTGCCCTGGATTGCCTCCTGCAGGTCACTCCGTAGATAAGGGGGTAGTTTAAATGTGGTAGTTTATCTGACCATGTCTTCTGTACTGGCTGGTATAAATATTCTCTCATGCTACCACAATCATCGTGGGACTAGCTAGATCTTACCAGCATATTTGCCTGGCCACGTTGGATCTCAAGAAATTAGACCAGAGAGAAATGCTGTTTACCTCCAAGCAAGCAAGCATGGCTCCCCTAATAACTCAAAGACAACTAAACTACAAAACTACCATGAAGTAGACGAGACTCTTGTGAAGGCTTAGAGAAATATTTAACTGGCATTAGTATTAGTCTTTGGTACAGAGACATGCCATCTCAGAAACCCCTTCTCTACCCTATAAAGGCATTTCCAGGCAGATCTTGGCTCAAAACATTAGCATATAATAGGGCCTACCTAGGTGAGGTGCTGGGAGAAATTACCTAAGGGCATTTGACCCTTTCTGCTTCCCATAACAGTGGGAGGTCTGAGTTGCAGGGGTATAAAACCAGTTCTCTCTCTCTCTCTCTCTCTCTCTCTCTCTCTCTCTCTCTCTCTCTCTCTCTCTCTCTCTCTCTCTCTCTCTCTCTCTCTCTCTCTCTCTCTCTCTCTCTCTCTCTCTCTCTCTCTTTTGAGTCTTGTCTTTGTCTCCTCTCTACAGGGCCTTAACACATGGTGGCCGCCATCTTGGCTTACACATGGCTGGGGTTCTAGCCGGGAATCCTAAGCACAGGGTTTTTCCTATTGCTAATTTTTATGCCTGAAACTGTGATAAGTAAAGCCTTTTAAAACTACATCGATTCCTGAGTCTTCATCCATTCCCCTCTGGCTTCGGAGGTAGAAGGGAATTCACTTCCCGGCACTGTTGGGGACCCTGGCGGCGTCCCGACAATCTTGCATATGGCCAACCTAGGCTTGATCCTGAGCATCCCATATGGTCCCCCAAGCACCACTGGGAACAATTCCTGAGTGTAGAGACAGGAGTAACCCCTGAGCATTACTAGGTATGACACAAAAAACAAAAATAAATAGGTGAACTACAGGAGAGACCAAGGAGCTAGTTCACATGGCTGAGACACAGCGTTACACTTGGGAACCCCAGGTTTGATCCCAGGGACTGCACAAGTACAGTCAGTGGCAATCCCCATACATTCTCATGCAGGAGTCCTAGGTTTGAGGGTTCCTGATCTCTCAAACTCCATAGAGGATGGCCCAAACACTGTGCTAGATACGCCCCTAAAACTCAAAAATAAAAATAAACTAACATTTGTGAGGAGCAATGGCCAAGGAGTGACTCAGCAGTCAAGCACAGGTCTCACATGTGCAAGGCCCTGGGTCTTACCCCCCCAACACAGGAATCATAGAAATGAACCAAAAGAACCAAAACCCAAATCCTAAACTGTATTTGGCGGGAGACAGATACTGCTGTGCAGGTTTCTAGTACTTAGATAAAATTTGAATTCTGACATTTTTAGTATATTTTAAATATAAATTTAGAAGGAAGAGGGTTATACTCCATCCTTTGGACTATCTCCCCAGGCTTTCAAAACATAAAATATCTTTCTAAGTCTTAGGGGTTTTATGGAAAAACCAACACAGCATAAAGCAGGACACTAAATTCAGAAGGAAGAGAGTGCAGGGCCTGCCCCCTGCCAGCAGTAGCTTCC
Organism: Cryptotis parvus; assembly: GCA_021461705.1. Classification (NCBI taxonomy): domain Eukaryota; kingdom Metazoa; phylum Chordata; class Mammalia; order Eulipotyphla; family Soricidae; genus Cryptotis; species Cryptotis parvus. The sequence continues at coordinate 28,519 of JAJIBD010008167.1, forward strand.
TGTAACTAACCAATGGCCTTGAAAGCGAGCCTGGAAGAAGAGAGCCAGGACAGCAAAGCAGGGATGACCACACGCAGCAAAGAACTATTCAGGCTCAGACTGAGAAACAGATTTGCTGAAAAGAGTCACTAAAACCAAGGAAAAGCAGGTGCGGCTGCAAAGAAGAGACAGGGCAGAGGACTGAGGACAGCTTCTGCCCACTGGCCTCGCGCAGGGCTCGGGTTAGAAGTGGGACACTGAGAGAAGTGGGAAGTGAGACGCAGATTCACTGGGTCTGAGGTGGGGCATCAAGAAGTGGGGCAGTGGATTGGAAGAGAAAGGAACTGTCTCAAAGTCCATCACAACTAGCAGGAACATTTTCCCTGATTCCCATAGTATGCAAGAGCTCACTATGACCCAAAGGTGTTCAGGGTCACACGCAGGTAAGGAACAGCAAATCTCCAAAGCCTGGCAGCTTCCACTACACCATCCTCCTACTATAAACATAAGAGACCTTTTTACTGGCACTGCTCTGCAGATACCTGATGACAGAAAGTTTGAGAAGCAAACCAGCAAAATATACGACATGTCAGGAATCATCACCCTTCAAAACAGAGAAGTTAAATATGAATAATCTGCTTCAAAATACAAGCAAAAATGTTCTGGCTAAGATTTCAGTAATTATTTTTTTAATTTAAATTCAGCAGTTTTCAAAATGAATACAGTTTACTGATGTAAAAGTTTAAACTCTGTAATATTCAGTAGCAAAGGGGGCTGGGCAGGACGGCAGGACGTGGGGTGCCCGACGGTCCGCAGGCTGCAGGGTGGCTGGAGCTCGCCAGACCTGGTGTGGGCCTCTCCTTGGACACTCTATACTCCCGCCTCTTCCGGCTCCTGCTGACGGTCTCAGGGACAGACCCCTGCCCCCTGGCCTGGCTGGGGGCTGGTTCCCAGAGAAGCATCAGGGTTGGGGCCTTCAGGAAATCAAGGCTTTCCACCCACAGAAGGGCAGGGGCCCATACACCCAAGGAAGCTATGCTGATCCGCAGGCAGAGTGGAAGATGGGGGGGTGTGCAGGGGACGGCACCCAGGTAAAGCCCATGCCCAGCATCTGAGTCTCGGGGTCCCACCCACCCTGCACACCCTCAGCCACAGCAGCTACTGGGACTCGACAGAATTTAACGCCGAGCTGTAGTGAAGCAGCACAATCCCAGCCCCCCCCCCCCCCCGGGCCCCTCTCTGGGAGCGCAGAGTCCCTGAGCCCCCACACCGGGCCCTTCTCTGGGGGCCCAGAGTCCCCTGAGTGCCTTCCAGATGCACGTAAATTGCCATCTACAGAACTACAGGTCTGAGGGAGGATAGCTGCATGGTTCAAATCCAAAGATCAGCCTGTGGTGGGGCTCTGCCATTCTGAAAAGGAAAGTGGGTCGGAGAAGGCATGATTCGCCCCGTGGCCGAGACCTCACAGAGATCAGATTATACTGAACAGAGCAAGACGCACTGGATGTTTCTGCAGGGCAGTGAAATGAGGAAAGCCAGGTATTAAGGCAGTCAAGACAACAAACATGGTCGGTGTTTCCTAAAGCGTGCGCCTGTCTGGGCGTCTGCCCGCCCCAGCCCAGACCTCCGGCAGCAGGAATTCCAGGGTGAGAGAAGCAAAGCAGATAAGACACTTGTGTCTGGCCAGTCTAGGTTTGATCCCCGGACACCCCACACTGTCCTCAAATCCTGCCAGGAGTGATCCCTGAGCACAGTGCCAGGAGTCAGCCCTGAGCACCACCAAGTGTGGCAAAAATGACAACTGAAAAAAAATAATAACAGTACAGAAATTCTGTGGCATACAGAAGAGTATCCCACCCGCATGGCAGAGCCTGGCAAGCTACTCATGTCGTATTTGATATGCCAAATACCAGTAACAATTATAGGGGAAAACTCTTTATCTTTACAAGTAACTCATTCCCATGACCTGATGGAATGGTTTGAGGCCCTTCATGTTCCTGGAGCGAAGCTGATACCCTCCATATGTCCTACTAGCATGAGATAGGACATATGGAGATGTTACTGGTGCCCGCTCAAGCAAATCGATGATGAACGGGAAGACAGTGATACAGTGATAATATTCAGTAGCACTGCTTTATATTCTCAACATGTCTGTCTTAGGATTTACTAGGCAGTGTTAGGAGATGTACTACTAATTAGGCAAGCCAATCATTCAAAATGGCTTCATATAAAAAAAATTTATCACAATTAATCTTGATAAGTTGGAATTAGCCTTTTTAAAAAGAAAGTCCGTGGGGCTAGGAAGATAGTACAGGAATAAAGCACTGTCTTGCACAGGTCTAAGCCAGGTTCAAGTTCCAGCACCACATGTGATCTGAAAATTGCTAGGCAGGAGTGATCTCTGAACAGAGAGCCAGGAACAAGCCCTAACACAGAGGGAAGGAAGGAGAGAAGAAGGAAAGGAGAACAGTCTTGATCTATTTACAAGTAACTTCAGAATGATTTTTAAGCTCTATAGACATAGTTATCACCACAACCACCATCCCCCGCCCCTCCAAAAAGTTTAACAAATATACACCAGGTTTGAAATGAGAATCATCACTGGAACGAGGAATAGGAGTAACTTTATTTTCAGCCACACCCCAGAGTTCAGGGGTTACTCCTGAGCTTTGGATTCAGGAATCACTCTTAGCACTCAGGGAACCATATGGGGTACCAGGCATCATCTGGGTCGGTCATATTGAAGAAAAGTGCCTCACCGAATGTGCTATCTCTCCAGTTTCATAGTAGTGATTTTCATGTCCTGAAGTATACATCAGTAAACAGATTCCAATTCTCCTTTTAAAGATAGATCAAAAAGCACATTGAGAGGCCAGACAAACAGCTCTATGGGCTGGAGAGCATATTTGCAGACAGGAGATCCAAGTTCAATCAGTTCCCCTCAGTACATCTGATACTGACCCCAAGGATCTAGCTGGGAGAAGCCCCTGACAAAATTAATGTCAGTTATAAAATGCATACTCATCTAGTCACATATGAATAACTGGACTTTTTACAATGGGGGTAATGGAAACAGTAGAATTTGGAACAACTTAGCACAAAGCTTCTAAGTGCAAATTTTTCATCCAAATCTCCTTTACCAAATGTATATTCCATAAGATAATATCTAAATAATACTACCTTACCTGTTACACATTAAGTTGTAATCAAAATAAAGTGCTGATTTAAAAAAAAAATTATATATAACTTTCATCACATCTAAGGCTCTGGAGTCACTCTAATGATCATTTGTTGGTGACATTCTGCTCTAAATAAAAGATAAAATAGGACTAAATATATAGCACAGGCATTAATAAAGATGCTTGCCTTACACACAGCTGGTCCCAGTTTGATCCCAAGCATTACATACAGTAGGTCCCCTAAGCACTTTCATTGGTAACCCATGAGAAATTCAAGGTATGACCCAAAAATGATTAATTTAAATAGTGCGATTATATGAAATTGACTTTTTAAAAATCAATCAAAATAAGTGAAATAGGCATAATTATTGGATTTTATGGAGAACACAAAAATATATTATTGATTGCTGAAGTAAGAACCAGGAATAATCCCTCACCAAGCCAGGTTTGACCCCAAAATAACAAGAGGGCCAGCACATAGTATGCAGTATGAATTGTACTGTGAATTATACAAAAGATCCTTGAAAGACATACCAGTGGTGCAAGCCAACATAGGAGATATTAGTAACTAATACAACAATGAATCAAGAGTTTCATTGCTGTAGAGATTGCAGAACGGATGAGATCACACTTTATATGCAGGGAAGCCCAGATTTGATTCCTAGCACCAAGGGTGTGGTCCCTGACCACCATGGGTATGGTTAAAAACCAAAATAATAATAACAAAAATTTACAGACTTAATACCCAAAAGTCACATAGGTTAAGTCGATTGGTAAAACCAGCTCAATGAAAGTAAGGTAACAGGACAAACGTGAGGATGACACAAATGACAAATGACCCTTGTTCAGAATTTGAATAGCAGGAATAGGTGAAGTTTCAAATGCTGTTATATACATCTCCAAACAATATTATCAGAAATACTGAGTCAGTTTAATATCCATGATTTATAAACAGCTCCTGATATTTAAATATTGGCACTATGTGGGGATGGCGCACAGCTGACAATGCTCAGTGATTACTCTTGGCTCTGCACTCAGGAATCACTCCTGGCAGGCTCAGACAAATATACGACATGCCAGGGATCTAGCCCAGATCAAATCCACCATGTGTAAGGGAAGTGGCTCTATCCACTATACACCTACTCCAGTCCCTAAATACTGGCTTTTTTTTATCTCTTTCTTGTTGAAACACCATGATTTAGAAAGTAAAAAGGTTTCATAATACTGTTGATAGAAAGTTTCTTACTTCGGAGGCCAGAGCGGCAACACAGCAGGGAGGGCGTTTTGCCTTGCTGCTGACCCAGGTTCGATCCCCAGCATCCCATATGGTCCCCTGAGCACTGCCAGGAGTAATTCCTGAGTGCAGAGCCAAGAGTAACCCCTGAGCATTGTCAGGTGTGACCCAAAGAGAAAAAAACAAGTTTCATATTTCAACACCACTCCCACCACCAGTAACCCTCATTTCCCACCCACCCGAGTCGCCATGCCTGCTCCATCAGCTGGCACTGATTGTATTGACCATTAAAACACATACATTGCGGGAAGAGACTCGCCCACCACACTAGCCACCACCTTCGCTGTCCGAAAGCTGGGATACTACCTCACGACCAGATTAACAGAGCAAAACCAGTTCGAGCCCAGGTAGGCAGCTCCCAGAAGCGGGAATCGCTGGGAATTCGTCAGATGGAGTCAGGAGTCGGCCATTCCCCCTCCATTTTGTAGAGCCTGGTGGCCCCCCCAGGAGCTGCCCTGGGGCGACCAGCCATAGCATGCGGGGCCTCGGAAGTGCTTGGGGGAAGCTGGAACTACGCTTTCCCCAGGCTAAGCTGACCATGGGGTTCCTAGGAGGACAGATGGGTTTTGGGAGTGGGCCCATTACCTCTGGGGGTCCCGGAAGCAGCCGGATGAGACTCGCCCACCACACTAGCCACCACCTTGGCTGTCCAGACGCTGGGGTATTACCTCATGACCAGATTAACAGAGCAAAACTAGTTTGAGCCCATGTGCGGCCGCTTGCGGCCGCATGGTCCATCAAAATAGTGGAAACAGTAATGTCCTTTAATGCACTGCATTCTACGATGTGCACGAAAGTTTGGCGGGGGAGGGAGATAGAGAGGAGAGAAAAGACATACAGAACCCGCCAAGTAGTTGAAGTGTGGGAGGGGGAGGGAGGTGGGGACTTTGGTGATGGGAGATGGGTTTGGGTGGAGGGATGGGTGTTGGAACACTGTAGAACCAAAACTCTACATGAGCATCTTGCAATTGTATGTCTAAAATGGTGTAATAAAATGTGGGGGTAAATAGATAGACAGACAGACAGACAGACAGACAGACAGACAGACAGACAGACAGACAGACAGACAGACAGACAGACAGACAGACAGACAGACAGACAGATAGATAGATAGATAGATAATAAATAAAAATAAAATAAAACACATACATTGCAAGTTACTGATGAATCCATTTTCTTCCCAATTTTTGGTTATGGGAGATCTGGCCAAATTCTGTTCTTGAATTTACTTTGAGTTTATAGAACGTGATTGATTTCACTAGTTTGATGTACCATGCAGCCACAAGCAGCTATATGACTTGGGGAAAGCCAGATGGCAGCTCTCCCCCATGTGTCTGAGTCTCTGCATGATGGCCAATAGCCCGGAGACAGTTCATAGGTGGGTCCACCAGGCCTCCCGGACTGGACAGAGAGGGGAAGGAGGACCCTGGCTCCATCTCCACAAATGCCCGGTGACTTTCACCTCTGAGAACTGCCTACCTGGGCTTGAAATTGGCTGCTCTGTTGTGCAGGGCTCTGGTGAGCGGGCTTGAGATCAGCTTCTCTCTTGGGTGGGGCTCTGATGAGCTGTGGAGACCAGACCTTGAAAATGGCAGCAGTGGGGCCAGAGCGATAGCCCAGCGGGTAGGGCGTTTGCCTTGCACATGGCCGGCCTGTGCCGGTTGGGTTCGATCCCGGCATCCCCATATGGTCCCCCGAGCACCGCCAGGAGTAGTTCTTGAGTACAGAGCCAGTAATAACCCCTGAGCGTTGCCAGGTGTGACCCAAAAAAAAAAATAAAAATAAAACAGAAAATGGCAGCGATTATGGTGAGCGAAGTTTCCTCTGACTGCTTCCGAGGACCTACTGAGGTGATGGGCCAGGACCAAAACCCATCTTCCCTCCTGAGCACCTCATGGTCAGCTGAGCTAGGGGAGAACCAGATGGCATCCCCCCGTGTGTCTGAGTCTCTGCATGATGGCGTCTGATTCACGGCATTTTTTTTTAAATCTACCATATATACAGGAGAATTTAGAAGGCAAATTAGGGTAAACCAGACTAGACTGCAGCTTCTCAGAAAGCCCAGTCTTGAGTCCTAAAGAGACTGAAGATATACTTCCACCTTCCCTGGAGTGGGGGATGCACAGAGTGGGGGCAAAGGCACTGAGGTCATTAAAGAAATAAGGGGTCAGAATGGCAGCAAGCTGAGACAAGCAGATCTGTCTGTGCAGGGTGACTGCTATGAAAATGTCGGAAAGAAGCAGCATAAAGATTACAAATTATGTTCAGTTTATGTGGCTGACAATAGTGGAACTATCTGACCGGCACATCCTTAAGAAAGACCTACAGATGAGAACATCCGGAAGAGCAGATGAGAATCAACAACTCAAGCCAACTCCTCATGTGATTGTTTAGCATTAGTATGCATGCTAAATTTTAAATGCATGATCCATTTAGCATCAGTATGCATGCTAAACTTTAAAAAAATGTTCAAAGCTGGAAGGTAACATAGCCTAAGGAGCTTGGACAAAATCTTGCAAAGTACTTTTGAAACAAAGTTGTTTCAAAAGATGTTCTGTTAGAAGCCATCTGTACTCCTATGTTCACTGCAGCACTAGTCACAATAGTCAGAATATGGAAACAACCCAAGTGCCCAAGAACAGGCGACTAGATAAAGAAACTATGGTAGATCTATATAATGGAATACTACACAGCAACCAGGAAAAATGAAGTCATAAAATATGCTTACAGGAGCGATAGCCCAGCGGGTAGGGCGTTTGCCTTGCGCGGCCAGCCTCTGCTGGCCCGGGTTTGATCCCTGGCATCCCATATGGTCCCCCGAGCACCGCCAGGAGTAATTCCTGAGTGCAGAGCCAGGAGTATATCCCCTGAGCATTGCAGGTGTGACCCAAAAAGCAAAAAAAAAAAAAAAAAAAAAGCTTACAAATGTGGACATGGAGAGTATCATAGTGAGTGAAATGAGTCAAAGGGAGAGAGACAGACTCAGGAGAGAGACAGACTCAGAATGTTTGCTCTCATTTGAGGGATATTAAAAAAAAAAAAACAACATAGTATGAGACTATTACCCAAGAACAAGAGAAACAAGGACTAGGAGGGCTGGTTCAGTGTTGTAAGTTTGCCACAATAGGGGGAGAGATGGCTTTTAGGATAGAAATGGGACCACTATAACAATGATAGTTGGAAATGATCACTCTAAGAACTGAGTGCTGAAAGGAAGTAAAAAAGACATACAGGATAACCTCTCAGTACCTGTATTGCAAACCATAATGCCCAAAAGCAAAAAGAGAGGGAACAGGAGAGCAGGAGAGGGAGAGGGAGAGGGACAGGGGCAGGGACAGGAGGAGGGGAGGGAAGAGAGGGGAGAGGGAGGGAGGGGGGAAGGGAGGGGGGGAGGGGGGAAGAGTGAGAGAGGGAGAGGGGGAGGAGGAGGGAGGGGAGGGGGGGGAAGAGAGGGAGAGGGAGAGGGGGCTGTTCTCAGTACCACTCTAAGCTATACCCCAATTTTTCTTGCAAATGAAATTAGTCAAAGGTATAAATTATTCTGACCACACTATTTGAGTATCCACTTGTAGACCTGTACCAATTCTATGTTATAAGCATCAAGTCTTAATTTCTTAAACAAGTCTCATGTTTTCTTAACAGAGTTTCATCGGCAATCAAAAGAAACAATCCAAGAAGTTAATCAAGTAGTTCTTGAGAGCTGTTTATTTGTTATATGATGATAATATGACATACAAAATAAACGAAAGTTGGGGCAGGAGCAGTAGTATAGCAGATAGGGCATTTGCCTTGCATGAAGCCAAGCGGGTTTCAATCCCATATGGTCCCCCAAGAGTAATTCCTGAATGCAGAGCCAGGAGTAACCCCTGATCATTGCCAGATATGACCCAAAAAGTCTATTAATATTAATAAACAAAATAAACAAAAAGCATAGTAGTCTAACTGGGAGAATACCAACACCCATGAAAATCAGCAGCACACTGATGAAGGAACAGAGGAGCCTGACCTGCAATACTCACAATTATCCCTGGAGCACGGAAAGTATGTATTCAATGAACGCTGCCAAGGAAATGCGTTTTAGTCATCTTTTTCTCCGGGCAAGTCCCTAATACAACGTTTCCAAATGAGTAAATGGGCAGTACATATAAATAGGTCTTGTGTAACTTAATAAGAGAGAGCTCACTAAGTTCTAATATCGTCAAGTAATCTGTAATGGGGAACAGAGTCTTGAGTAATGAAATCTTGGAGCTGGATTTACCTTACCTCACTGCGTGATCATGTAATCTGGACCAGAAGTTTCCCGAAGACATCAAACACTGCTTTACACGTCAAAGGTCAAGAAGTTAAACTCGATAACTTTAAGATCACGGTAATCCTCATAAACAGTGATGCTGTACATCAGCATTAACACGCTCACAAGCTGAGTCCAGCTCCATCACTCCATTCTCCCATTTTCTTCCCCACACTTTGAAACCAGGCAGGACAGGCTATTCATGGAACCATCCTAACCCAGTTTCAATCCAACTTGGCACTTGCATGGCAGAGAGTAACTTTTGCTGTGGTTTTAACTTCTCAAATCCAGTCTACAGTCTCAATCTACACCGGTTCATAAAAGCTGAGAACCAACATTGACACCAAGTAGATTCCCTCTTTCTCTTCCCTTAGTTCCCCAGAGAAAGCCCTCCATTCCCAGGCAACATTTCCTGATTATACATCCCAGCAACTCAGGGGGAAGGGATGGATTCAGTGCTTGCTTCCCAATCACTGAGTGGCGGAGAAAGATACCACGGCTAAATAATAAAAGTGTGGGAGCACTCTAACAGATATTAAAAGTCATAATTCAGCCGGAGAGAGTAGAGGAGGTAAGGTGCCTGCCAGCCTTACATGTGGCCAATTCCAGTTCAATCCCCTATACCTATATGGCCCCCGAGTACAGAGCCAGAAGTAAGGCCCGAGTACTTCAGGATATGGCCAAAAACAAACCAAAAATACCTATGAGACTAGAGAGGTAATATAGCAAATAGGCTGCATGCCTTGTAAACAGGCTACCCAGGTTTAATCTCTGACACCCCACATGGTCCCCTGAGTCCACTAGAACTAATCACTGAGTGAAGAAGAGCCAGGAGTAAGCCTTCAGCACTGCCAGGTGTGGCCAAAAAAAAAGGAAAAAACATACATTCTAGGAATACAAAATAGGAAATAACTTTGACTAAAAAGCCCAACGAGGCCTTCAAGAAAAGATGGTATTTCTTTTTCATTTTTTTTAATCACTAACAAACATTTACAATAAGCCAAATACTGCATGGATAATGAACACTTACCCCAAACACTGAAAAACTAAGTAGAGAGTTTGCTATAGAGAGAGGAGTAAGGGGGGGTGGGAAAATCATACACTCAGGAAAACCACAGTCAACCAGAGGGAATGACAAATTCAGATGTAGATTAAGTCTTACAATATGTCTGGGGATAATATACTAAAATGGGGTGGGATGGAGATTAGTGGACACATTTTAAAAACTTAGATGTTCAGATTTTATCCTTTATGGACAACAGGAAACCAAAAGGATATCTGTGGTAAAGGAGTCATATAATTAAACTAAATTTTTTAAGAAAAGAATCTACTTGTAGAGAACAGACTAAAGTAGGCAAGCAGGAAAGAAAAGGAAAAAAAAAAAAGCAGTGACTAAGTCTAAGACCGATGTTTCATATATTGGCTAGTGATTTCAAAGTTGTACAAGGCAGCACAAGTAAGTGCAACTCAGCACTACCCCATGCAGATGCCATGAATGCTGTGGGAATCCCTTCATTCTGTAGGTCCATACTGAAAAGGATTGATTTTTTAAAAATCCGATAGAATTAGACTTGTTCAGAAGTTTTAAGACGCATAGGAAGAAAGCTCATTTAGTATTAATGCAGCAGTACAGCTAAACACCAACAAGGGGAGTAACAGTCGGCCTCTTGTCCGGTGAGGGGTGAGAACAGCTCAGGGAACAGTTATCTACAAGCTCTCGTTATGAATTGAGCTTAAAGATCATGCCACCGAGATTTAAGGAGTATATATAACTATTAAGGCACTGAAGGTGAACAGCAAAACAACAAGTTGCTGCCATCATGGAACTTACATCAAGTCAGAAACTGGTAGGAATGAATGTTATTTTGTAAGGGGGACAACAGTGAAGGCCTAAGAAGTAGCACAAAAGGAAAACTCTGGGGGCGCCGCGATAGCCTAGCGGGTGGGGCATTTGCCTTGCACACGGCCGGCCTGTGTCAGCCCGGCTTCAATCCCCGGCATCCCATATGGTTGCCCGAGCACCGCCAGGAGTAATTCCTGAGTGCAGAGCCAGGAGAAACCCCTGAGCATTGTCGGGTGTGACCCAAAAAGGCAAAAAAAAAAAAAAAAAAAGGAAAACTCTGAACTTACAACTTGCTTCGACTAAAAGCAAGCACAAGGAGAGTCTTCAAAAAGTACAAAAACATTTTGACCTGTCCTGCTACTGCTCCGGAGAAGTTTATCCAAGAGCAGGTTAACCCACGGAATGACCTTCACACAAGAAAAACACTCTCCCACACTGCAGTCAACCATCATCTATCTGCGATGCGCATGAGATTAGAAATCACTAGTAAACTCAGATTCATGAGCCAGCTGAACCCAGCTCCCAGTGTCAAACTGCAAAAAGTTAAGCTAAATAGATGCCTGGAGTGTTACACCGCCAAGTTTGGGAGTGGTTAAATAAAAACTATGTATCAGGGCCAGAGCAATAGCACAGCAGGCAGCAGGAAGGGCGTTTGCCTTGCACGAGGCTGACCCGGGTTCCATTCCCTGGCATCCCATATGGGAGTAAAAATCCTGAGTGTACTAGGTGTCCTGGCCCTGGGCTTACCCAGCTTAACCAGCGCTCTGTGCTCCTGCTGTGTGCCCCCTGTCTCACAGGAGGGGGACAACCCTGATGAGGATGTCATCAAGGAAGGGGAGCACCATCCCTCCACCTGTCCCACTTCTCTCAGTCTGAGATATAGTGGTGAGACATCTTGGAGAAAGCAGATGAGGGCAATGCCTGAACTTTAGCCAATCAACCAAATAGCAGGAGGCTGAGTCCTCAGCACGCTGGAAGCCCTCTATCAGTCCTGAAGTGTCAAGGGGGAAAGATTGCAACTGCGATTGTTTTGCACCTGCATTGTTTGGGATCTTGCGGCAATGGAATCAATATCACTTGATCACTTGAAAAAAAAATCCTGAGTGTAGAGCCAGGAATAACCCCTGAGCATGGCCGGGTTGTGACCCAAAAAAAAAAAAAAAAAGCTATATATCTTGTAATAAGGAATATAATTAGTACCCGCTAAGGGAGCAGGCATGGGGATGGGGGAGAGGGGGAAATGAGGGTTTTGGGTGGCGGTAAGGGTGGTAAGGACACACTGGTGGTGGGACGGGTGTTAGAATATTGTACACTTGAAATAACTGTACTGCGAACAACTTTGTTAATCGAGGCGCTTCGATAAAGTTAAAAAAATGAAACAAAAGTTGTCCTGAAATCATTTCATGCCCCAAATCAAATGCAAATCACTACTCTCTTTGGGTTTCTCTTACGGCATGATACAAAAACAAAATTTCAACTGTAAACTGACACAGAAAGGGCATGATGTTAATGTGTTGATAAACTCACTAGATATGGAAAGAGCACAAGTCACAAATTACTGTGTAGCTCACTCAGCCAGGGAGGCTGAGTTCTTTGTAGAGTAATTTCACCAATACAGGACTCTCAGAAAACAAGATTTCAGAGAGAATTCTTCCTTTCAATGCCCCATATACCTTCTCTGAACATTACTAAGTACTTTACCATTCTGCTGAACATCAAAAATATTTTAAAGGCTATCTAGATGAGCTATTAAAGCTCTTTCCTTACAGAAATCAATTATACTAAAGATATCACAAGGGCCTGGAGCAATAATACAGCAGGTAAGGCGTCTGCTTGTACACGGCCAACCTGGGTTCAATCCCGGCATCCCATATGGTCCCCAAGCACCGCCATGAGCAATTCCTGAGTGCAGAGTCAGGAGTAACCCCTGAGCATCAGTAGGTATAACCCAAAAAGAGGGGGAAAATATATATATATATATATATTTATTATATATATAATAAAATGAATATATATATTCATTTATTTAATTCTACTTAAATTACTCTGAATGTAAGTACTTAGGCTGCATGGATAGGCTCCCGTATATATTTCCCCCACATTACAACTGATTACACAAAGGCTTAGTCTTATAATCATCAATTTTCAATGGATTTTATTCCCATCAGTTTGATTACATCCTGTTAGTTTGGAAAATAGACAAAGAAAGGGCTGTCCAAGGGTACCATATCTGTGGCAGGACAGAGAGAGGCCTTTATTACATATACAGTAAAGAAAACCAGATCTCAGGAGCCCCCTGCTCTGCATATGCTTATGGAGCCATGGACAGTCTGAAATAGGAGTGGTACATGCATGATCTGGCCCCATGGAGCCATGCACCAAGCTTTGGACAGAGCAGTCTACAGGATGCCTCACCACGTGATTCAGTCAACCTCTCTCATGTCTGGGAGGGCGTGTGACTCTATCAATTCTTTGATGCCAACGTGGCTGATCTACAGTTAAATATAGTGATCTAACCTTTTCATTTTAATTTTAATTTCAATCTCTTTTTCTTTGTTGGGTGTTGGATGACAGGTTTAGCTAGCTTGGGAGCTTTGCTGTTTTATCCACTCACAGCTTAATCTATTTACATGTTCTTAAACCAAGGTTCATACTAATGAGATCTCTCTTCTATATAAACACTGATGGAGGGTGTGGCAGTTACAGAAGTCACCTTGACTCGGAATGAGTATCTTCTGACATTATTATACATCTACTAAGACTTCTATGTGATCTAGATTGGGCACAGCTCCTCTTCATACCCACTGAACCCAGCATAGGACAGGTTGAATTTACTAGGAGACTACCACGGGGCTATGTTGAAACTATGGTTTAAGGAAGGATCATACTAGTTTGCACTCACACAGGCGAGTGTGACCCTTTCAGTATACAGAGATCAAGATACTCAGAATCACCCTGGTGAAGATAATAAATAAGAAGGACCTTGTGTGTAAATCTAGATTACATGAAGCCCATAAAATTAAGATTTATTACCTTATACCAGCCCCCCCCCCCTCTCTCTCCAGTGTTAAGAGATAATCTCGGAAGAAGGGATTAGTCCTTGGCATAGTCCTTTATTTATATCCTTGGCATAGTCCTTTATTTATACCTGTAATAGGGTGTGGCAGGACCCTTCTACCCTCTTCTACTATCTAGAAGCTATATAGGGTTCTTTGTTGACAGGACACTCCCTGTCAACAGTTAGGATTACTTTGGTGTATATAAGGGGACTGGCTTGAGGCACTTGCCCCTTTTTTGGGTAGGTCTCCTCTTTGGAAGGACTCTCTCGGGTGAGATCCTCTCTCTTTGGTGGGACTCCTCTCTGGTGGGATCCTCTTTGGTGGGAGACTTGGGCTCTCGTGTATGGTCTAAGTTCTGATCAGAGCTAGAGTTCTTTCATTATATTGGATTGCGGTGGTAGAGCTTTTGTACTATTAAAAGCCTTTTTTGGAACTGCGCCAGACTCGTGAGTTTTCATCTGTTCCCTGGCGAATTCAGAGGTAGAAGAGAACTTCTGTTCTGATACTGTTGGGGACCCCAGCGGCTCCCGACAGTTTGGGGTGGGAGACCCAGTGATCAGGACTTACTCCTAACTATATTTAAGGGTCCCTCCTGGTGGGGCTCAGGGTCTGAACTCAGCTCAGCAGCACCTGAGACAATCGCCTTAGCCCTGCCCTATCCCTCTTGTCCTAAACTTCTGGATAGTAAGGTATACAGTGCCGCTCTTCATTCTTTTTCCTCGAAAATAACCACCAAGAACCATTTCTTTATCTCTCTCATTGAAATCATTCCAAAACTGGACATAGAGCACTCACTGTGCACGTGCACTGTCCCAGCTCCATCCCCAGCATTCTGTGGTAATCCCCCTCCTTTTGGGACAGATGCATGCGCGTGCACACACCTTGAAAGTTGTCTTTCATTTCTTCAAGCCAAGGTCCATGAATCATTCAAAGAGAAGCAGCCCAGACCATGCACTCAAAAGGAGAACCAGGGTTCTCAAACGTGAAGTCTACATCAGCTTATCACCTCCCACCAGGGGCGGGGGCCACACGGTGGAGTCCCACACTCCAGTGACATCATAATTTTCTCTTTTTTTTTTTTTGGGGGTTGCACTCAGCAATGCTCAGGTGTTACTCCTGGCTCTGCACTCAGGAATTACTCCTGGCAGTGTCTTGGGAACTGTATGAGATGCCAGGGATCAAACTTAGGTCAGAGCCAAGCTAGGGAAACGCCCTACCCATTGTACTATCACTCTGGCCCTGACACCATCATTTTTAAAACTCCGACATTAATAGCTCTTTCAAGCTACACCTAAGAATTAAATATGTGCCATATCATCAGAGCTTTCCCGCTCTTAAGAAAAATACCAGTATGGGGCCGGAGCGATAGCCCAGCGGGTAGGGCGTTAGCCTTGCATGCGGCCGGCCTGTGCTGGCCCAGGTTCAACTCCCGGCATCCCATATGGTCCCCCCAGGCGCCAGGAGTGATTCCTGAGTGCAGAGCCAGGAGTAACCCCTGAGCATTGCCGGGTGTGACCCAAAAAAGCCAAAAAAAAAAAAAAAAAATACCAGTAGGATTTATTATATGCTTGGTTTCAGAAATGGCTCATCAAAGAGAAGTCAGCAAAACACCTATTATGATACCAATACCCCAGGTCAGACGAAACATGGATCAGGAGGTCTATCAAAGGTGCAAACTCCACAAACGTGTGAGAGTCAGAGGTCAGGTAAGACAGAGAAGGGAACAGAGTGCTAATAATTGTCGAAAGTGCTAATACCAACCTAAAACTGAGCATTTAAATACAGTCAGTAAGATACACATGATGACCTCTAAATGTATATATTGCAATCCACAATGTATAAGAGAAGGAAAAGAGAGAGAAAGAGAAAGAGATAATAAACCGGCCACAGAGGCAGGCTGGGGGGTGGGGAGGGAGGAAACTGGGGACGTTGGTGGCTGGAAATGGGCACTGGTGGAGGGATGGGTGCTGGAACACTGTTAAGACGTAACCCAAATATGAACATCATTGTAATTGTATATCTCACGGTAGCATAATAAAAATATTAAATTAAAAAAAAGAAGTCAGCAGTAATAAACTAGCCCCCACTGCCTCAGATAAAAGAAAAGGGGGTGTAAAGTACCTTTTCTGAAATAACTAAAATAGAAACCGTTGAGCTGTTAAGATGACTAAATGAAAAGATGAGTCACAAGTTATGGGTCCAGTTTTATGTGCCATGTGGAAATGAATGTTTGAGGGAAATAGAAAATTCCTGGACAGATCCTGAGTAGCTCTCTGAAGATAAGCTCACCAAGGCAAGGCCTCCCACACTCACGCGCTGGTCTACTCAGAATATCTTGCACCTCTCAAGAACGGAAGGCAAATGCAAGATTAAGTCTTAATCAAATTATATGGAGCAAGAGCCCAGAAGATGAGGCTTCTGTATGAAAAACAAAAGTCCCCCTATATACTGTACAAAGATCTTCAAAAACATGAACCAGTAAGTACGCTTCTCCTATTACTTAAAAATTTAGCAAACACATCAAATCCTTGCACTTCATATACTAACTAGTGATGGGAGAGACAAAGATAACAACCCTAAAATTCACTTCTTCCTGAGTAGCAAAAAATATACCGAATATAGGGAGTGATTGGCAGAGACCAGAAGCAAATAGATGCCTACAACAGCAAATAGATGCCTTTCCTTTTCAACTACATTTCCTTAAGGCTAGAATTAAAATGAGCATTATGAACTCTCCTGAATAGGAATATAAGTAGACAGATTGGGTAAAGAGAAAAGTCCACCTAATAGGAAAGAGAAGACACACAGAGAACGAGAATAATAACTTTTATAGCACTTATCTCTCATTAATCATGATGAGGCAGAAAGAGTGCCTGTGAGCCTACACAAATCCCTACAAGGCAAGGGAGCCAGAGGAAGAATATCACATTCTGTCCCACTCATATATCCCCAACACATTGTCCGCACAGGAGACCATACAAAGATTGTTTTTCAGGCCCTGGGTTCTAATCCAGTGTGTACAGCTTAAGGACAGAAACAAGTGTCAGCAATTCTTGTGAACCAGCAAATCAAAATAATCCAAGTTTAAAAACAATGTGACAAGGGGCCGGAGCGATAGCCCAGCGGGTAGGGCGTTTGTCTTGCACGGCTGGCCTGTGCCAGCCTGGGTTCAATCCCCGGCATCCCATATGGTCCCCGAGCACCGCCAGGAGTAATTCCTGAGTGCAAATCCAGGAGTAACCCCTGAGCATTGCCGGGTGTGACCCAAAAAGAAAAAAAAAAAGTGACAAGAAACTGAGTTGGCTTTATAGTCAAAGCTACAATAAAATTCAATTAATGTCTGTATACTACCTTGTTTCACCACAAAAATCATTGTAAATTGTATGCCTCTTTTTTCCAAAACAAAAAAAGGGGTGGAGGAATTAGTGAAGCCCTTTCGTTTTTATCATACTAGATAGTACTGAAAAAAACAGATGTGATGATTATGCCATGTCAATGATAATGTGGTGAAATGCAGTATTTCTCCAATCTTGGTTAATCAAATAAATATGTCCAATGAAGACGCATGCAACAAACATGATAGCCTTTCAGTACCTGTAGTGCAAACCATAATGCCAAAAGAAGGGGAGAAGGAGGGAGAGGGAGGAAGAGAGGGAGAGAGGGAGAGGGGGGGAGAGAGAGGGAGAGAGAGAGAGAGAGAGAGAGAGAGAGAGAGAGAGAGAGAGAGAGAGAAGGTACCTGCCATACTGCCAGAGGCAGGCTCGAGTGGGGGTGGGGCAGGCGGGAAACTGGAAGCCCTGGGGTGGGAAACGGTGAAGAGATGGGCGCTGAAACACTGTGTGACTAAAACCCAATCCTGAACAACTTGGTAACTATGTATCTCACAGTGACTTAAAATTAATTTTTTTTTTTTTTTTTTGCCTTTTTGGGTCACACCCTGCTCAGGGGGTTACTTCTGGGCTCTGCACTCAGGAATTACTCCTGGCAGTGCTCTTGGGACCATATGGGATGCCGGAGATCGAACCGGGTAGGCTGCATACAAGGCAAACGCCCTACCCACTGGACTATCGCCCCAGCCCTAAAAAATGTTTTTAAAAAGGACTCATGCAAACTTTGATGTCTGGATACCATATTCATTAGATTTATCCACTCACAAAAATATATATATAAATAAACAAAAACACCCCATGTCACCTACACACCGCACATCAGCTCTATTCCAATAACAATTAAAGACATTGAGGATAAAAACTGAGCATTAAATAGAGGCAAAAAAAATGTACATGATGGCCTCTCAGTGTATGTAGTGCAACCCACAATGTGTAAGAGAAGGGAAAGAGAGAGAGAGGGAGAGAGAAAAGAGATAAAGAACCTGCCATTTAGGCAGACTATGGGAGGAGGGAGGGAATTGGGGACATTGGTGATGGGAAATGGGCACTGGTGGAGGCGAGGTGCTGGAACACTATGTGACCGAAACCTCCAAACATGAACAACATTGTAATTGTATATCTCACGGTGGTATAATAGAATGTTTTAAAAAAATAAATAAAAAAATAAATAAAGACAGAAAAGAAATCTATGCCCAGAGCCTTAGTGAAAGCACAAAACTCTTAATATAGGGTCTGGATCATATAGAACAGTGGCAGGGCAGGGCATTTGCTTTGCCCAAGGTCAACCCTGGTTCAATCCCAGCATTTCACATGGTCCCCAAGCACCTGCAGGAGTAATTCCTGAGTGCATTAACCACTGAGTATCCATGGGCGTGACCCAAAATGGGGGTGGGGGGTGGGAGGGAAACAACTCTGATACAGTCACAAGGTCTCCATTCCTTGGGAATGAGATTCATTATTGTTACTGTTTTGGGCATATTGAATACACCATGGTAGCTTGCCAGGCTCTGCCGTGGCTCTGGGTGCCTGCTCAAGCAAATCGGTGAACAACAGGAAGTGACGAGTGACAGTCACAAGGCAATCGTGGCCCAAATTGAGAGATTTTGCTCCGTCTGAGGCAGTACCTTTTCCACTAATCACAGCAGGTCATCACTGTAAACCTCTATCTTTCAGGCTATGCTGTTCATTATTCAAATACATAGCACAAAATCTATTTTAAAAACATTCTCTTTGGGGCTGGAGCGGATAGCCCAGTGGGTAGCCCAGTGGGTAGGGCGTTTGCCTTGCATGCGGCTGGCCCATGCCAGCCCGGGTTCGATCCCCGGCATCCTATATGGTCCCCCTGAGCACCGCCAGGAGTACTTTCTGAGTGCAGAGCCAGGAGAAACCCCTGAGCATTGCCGGGTGTGACCCAAAAAAGAAAAAAAAACAAGAAAAAAAAACATTCTCTTTATTGTCTATCATAGAATCTCGATCAAAAAAATTTAAATAAAAAATACATTATTTAAAAAGAATAAAAATACAGAGTCAGGGATACAGCTCAATGTTAGGAGTTGTTACCTTGCATGTGTGAGGGAGGGGGATTGAAGCAGAGAACAAAGATACAAATCAGAAATAAAAACAGAGGGGCTGGAGTACAGCTGGTAGGGTGCTCGCCTTGCACACAGCCAACCCGAGTTTGATCACAGCCATCCGCATGGTCTCCCAAGCCTGCCAGGAATGATCCCTGAGTGCAGAGGCAGGAGGAAGCCTTGAGCACTACCAGGTGTGGCCCCTCAAAAAAAGGAAGAGAAAAGGAATAGTAAGAAGCAGCATTGTGGGGCGGGAGCAATAGCCCAGCGGTAGGGCGTTTGCCTTGCATGTGGCCGGCCCGTGCGGGCCTGGGTTCGATCCCCGGTATCCCATATGGTCCCCGAGCACCGCCAGGAGTAATTCCTGAGTGCAGAGCCAGGAGTAACCCCTGAGGTTCGCTGGGTGTGACCCAAAAAGCAAAAAAAAGCAAAAGAAGCAGCAGCAGCAGCATTGTGACTCAACACTACTGTTTTGGGGACTGTTTCAGGTTGCCCAAAGGCCACTGCTGTGAGCCTGGTCACAGATCAGTACAAAGGCCCTGCAAGACCAGTGACCCACCAGGGCCACCAGAGCAGTACTCAGGGACTCCAAGTTACATCCAGTCATGCTTGGGAGGTGGAGTGAGGGGCAGCAGGTGCAAGGTGCTTGAGATCAAACTGGTGCCGGGCACTTACGAGACATGTTCCCAATCCCTTTAGCATCTCCTCATCCCCTGAACCAGCATCACTGCATAAAGAACCCTCTCCTACCTAAATTAGCACGATCACTGCATATAAAAAGAATCCTTTCCTACCTACATTTGAGGGATGATTCCACTCAGCGGGCACTCACTGGACAGTGGCATGGTGCAAAGGGCACCAGTCTACACAAGAGCAATACAATCACAAGAGCGGACTTGGTCCCTGACCCCAAGGATGGAAGTACTGACAAATACCGAGTGACTGCTACAAGTCAGGCATTTAGTGTACATCATCTCTGAAGCTAATCCCACTCATAAAGCAAAAGATAATGCCCCCTTTCTCAAGATGAGGAAGCTAAGATTGAAAAGATGAGCTGGCCAAGGTCATCCAGCTTCCAAGGCCAACTGGCTAGAATTCTAAGACCTTTGGTGACTCATAAGCACCTCCTCTCTGTAAAACTCCACCCTGCTGGACATGCAACATATTTGTGCCTTTATCACGCCCCTCCCTAGCCTGCCATCCTACCTAGATCAGTGCTCTTCAACCACTGGCCCACTAATACGCATGCTGGTCCATCTTTAAATGTAGAAAGATTGAAGATCACTTGATCACTTGATCACTTGAATCCCGTTATTCATCGATTTGCTCGAGCGGGCGCCAGTAGAATTTCCATTGGACCCCATCACGTGCCAATGTAGCCCAATGGCATCTGGTTGATTCAGGAATATGAAGAGCCTCAAACCGTTCCTTCAGGGTCTTTACAAGGAAGTCTGACCATCTTGTAGGTGGGCGGCCACATTATCTTTTGACACCCCATGGGATCCAGTCGGTAACGGCTCTAGTCCAGCGGTTGTCTCCAAATCGCATTACATGTCCAGCCCATCTGATTTTCAATGCCTTGGCAAACGAGACAGCGTCCCTGATTCTGGAATAGCGATGGAGGTCAGAACTCCAGATTCCTTCTCTCACTTGAGTGAGGCGTGATATTCCAAGCATAGCTCTTTCGATGCCTCTCTGGGAGACCCGAATAGCATTCTCATCCTGCTTTCATAGGGCCCAGGTCTCTGAGGCGTATGTTAATGCAGGGAGAATGGTGGAGTCAAAAGAGATGTGCCCAGAGCCGGAGGTTCTTTGTCCAAAGAACCTCCGATTGAACCTTCTTTGGACAAAGAACCTCCGATTGAAGATCACTAGACTGATATCTTGGTTAGAACAGACAGATACAGGTAAACAGGACAGGTGATGATAGCAAGCTTGAAAGGTTGAAGAACTAAGCCTGACATAGGTATCTCTAACCTGGCCAACTGTTTTATATGGACCGATGGAAACAGATCTAGAAAGCAACAAAGAAGGTAGAAGGGTGTTGGGGAGTAGGGAAGAAATAGAAGAAAAAGTAAATGAGAGAAATAAATGAAACAGTAAATGAAGGCCTGGAAAACAGTACAGGAACTAAGATGTTTGCCTTGTATGCCGTTTCACTTTTTGACACTCCAATACATCACAAAGGTTTCCTGGGCACCACCGAGAGTATCCCTGAGCAGACAGTCGGAGTCGTTCTCTGGTACCAGTCCTGCGACTTTATTTTTAAACTTTAGGAGAGCAAGGGATGTTAGCTGAGTGCCTTGCCTTGCATGCATGAGTCCTTGGACTCAATCCCTGGCACCATACACAACACACATACACACACACACACACACGCACTCTATTGGTGATGTAGGTCAGTGGTTAAGTATATACTTGTCATGTGTGAGGCTCTGGAACTTAAAAAAAACCTGCAGGAATAGCGCAATAACATACTGCCTGCAGGAATAGCGCCAATAACATATTCAGGGCCTGCCTTGTAAGCATGTGGTCACAGGTTCAAATCTTCTGCATCTCACATACACCAAGCATGATCCTGGAAACTCTGATGTTTTCAGTCTGCTGGATTTGCAGTCTGGAATCCCTAGCTTTCAGCCTGCTGGCTTTGCAGTCTGGAATCCCTAGCACAAGTAATTTCCTTAAGTCACGTGTGTATGAACACCACAAAAAGGGGCCTGACCCCCTAACAAGGACTGCAACAAAGATGTGTAAGTTCCAGGGCCAGGCAAGCACATGTGAGCACCACTGTGAGCCTCAACAAGCAACACATCCATTATTTGTGTGCATGCTCTGGCACGTGCATGTACAAGCTCTGCAACTAAAGCAGTGTAACCAGTGCCCAGAGCTTACTCCTGGTTCTTCACGCAAGGGTTACTCCTAGCAATGCTCAGGGGACCATTTTAAGTGCCAGGAAACAACCCTGGGAAGGCTGCACACAAGCAAGCACCTGAACCACTGCGCTGTGGCTCCAGCCCAAAGGGGTACTCCTCTAGAGCACCACTGCTGACTGTGAAGAGTGCGACCTCTGGTGAGCACCACAGCTGAAACTGCACAAGGCATGTATGTGATCCCAGCCATCACAACTTCAACAACAAAACAGCAGCAACAGCAAAGAAAGGAAGAGGGGAAGGAAATAAAAATCTAAGTATTTTTCAAACTTTAAGATAAAACAACTCGTACTAAAGCAGAAACATCCAAATTTACCAGCTCAGGAAGAAAACTTGCAGAATTCTTGTTAACATTCCAATTCAATCACGATGAACTCTAAACCTGCCAGAGCCCTGGTATCTCTCATTATGTACATACTTTAAATACAAGCTGCTTTGTGAACGTTTTCATCAAGATTACTCATTTTGGTCTGAATTCATTATGAGACAGGGTAAAATCAACTAGGAATTAATACATTCTTTTTCTTTTTTTTTTTTTTTTTTTTTTTTTTGCTTTTTGGGTCACACCCACGATGCTCAGGGGTTACTCCTGACTCTGCACTCAGGAATTACTCCTGGCGGTGCTCAGCGGGACCATATGGGATGCCGGGATCGAACCCGAGCAGGCACAGGCCTGCCACGTGCAAGGCAAACGCCCTAACCGCTGGGCTATCGCTCGCCACAGGAATTAATACATTTTCATATCAAAAGAAACAGGACATGTCAAGGATAATTCTCATTATCTTGATACAAGTAGGAGAAAAGGGGGTTTGGACATTGTAGTTACCATGACTTCAAGATTAGATAAAATGGGAACAACTAACTAGGCTAGTTCCGAATAAAGACTGAATACAAATTTCACTGTTAATCAAAATTACACATGCAAAGCAAATCCATAATGTCTGTTCCTAAAATCAGATTTAAAACTCAGATGAAAAATTTTCTTATACTCGTTAACTACGTTTTTTTTTTTTTTAAGCCACCGGCTCTAGACACTTCTGAACAACTCCTAGCAATTTCCCTAATGTTTTTGTATGTCTTCTGGGTGGGGAGAGGTTATATCCAGCACTGCTCAGAGCTAACACTCGCCTCTGTGCTCAGGGTTCATTCCCGGTGGAGCTCAAGAAACCGTATGGGACACAGGGGATCAAACCACATGCAAGGAAAGTGTCCTAACACTGTACTGTCACTCCAGTCCTCTTTAGATTTTAAGGATTGTTTTTTATACTCCTATTTCACAAAAGATATTGAGAAGCTGATTTCCCTTGGCCCAGGTAGTATCCACCCACCTTACCTACATTGAATAAACACAACAGCACCTCCTGCTGTTTCACATCTACAGCAACCAGCACCATCAGTGTCCGGCTCCCCAGTCCCTGTCAAATTACCACACACACTTCTGACAGGAATACATGATTAACACCTCAGCTCACACTTGGCTGGATGAGCCCTTGAGTTCCATAGTGTACTGACTTGGAGAGCTTCCAAGTGTTACTTAACTCAAAAATTCTTTACAATACTTTTAGTTGTTATTATTTGAAGGAGGCCATACCCAGCAGTGCCAGTGGGCTGAAGCCACTGGTGCCATACCCAGCACTACTCAGACGCTCGCAGTGGACTCAACCCAGGGCCTCACAGGGCATCTACTTAAGTCTCATCCCTGGCACCTATAATTGCTTTTTACAGGTCACTAGCAACTGTAATATGTACTAGCATATTTAAATAATTTAGTCTATAAATAAAATAAGTACATTTTAAAATAAACACACTTTGCTACTGTTAAACGTAACACACAAAATTTGATCATATTTAAGGATCTCTTAAAACACAAGCATTAAGAAACAGGTAACTGGGGCCAGAGCGATAACCCAGCAGGTAGGGCGTTTGCCTTGCACGGCAGGCCCATGCCAGCCCGGGTTCGATCCCCGGAATCCCATATGGTCCCCGAGCACCGCCAGGAGTAATTCCTGAGTGCAGAGTCAGGAGAAACCCCTGAGCATTGCCAGGTGTGACCCAAAAAGCAAAAAAAAAAAAAAAAAAGAAAGAAAGAAAGAAAGAAAGAAAGGAAGGAAGGAAGGAAGGAAGGAAGGAAGGAAGGAAGAAGAGAAGAGAAGAGAAGAGAAGAGAAGAAGAGAAGAGAAGAGAAGAGAAGAGAAGAGAAGAGAAGAGAAGAGAAGAGAAGAGAAGAGAAGAGAAGAGAAGAGAAAAAAGAAACAAGTAACTAAGTAACTAATATTTATAAATAATAACAGCAAGAACCATACAAAGGAGCTGTCCAGACCATGGTGAACATTAATACTGTTAGATATATTAACTCAATCACAAAGACTATCTACAAATAAGTTATTGATCTCTCACCTCCAAATAAATCAAGAAAAATTTCATGACTTTCTCACCAGGAAAGAAGCCAATAACCGTTAAATGATCCTTGCTTTTATAGGAGAAAAAAGTATCATTCGCTATGACTCCATAGAACGAAGACTTATTCTCTTAGGAGTACACATTGTTTAATTAACCATGAAATGATTGTTACATCACTTTGAAATTCATTAATCACCAAGATGCAAGAGTGGTCCTTTACGTTTCACCCCTGTTTTAATTGCTGGACACGCCCACTGGTTAGAGTTGGTTTTCTTCATTATATTACCCAATCCCAACACAGTTCCACTTTAGGAGCTGGTCCTGAAAGTACTCACTCCACGCAATCCTCACCACCCACAGAACGCAGCACAGATACAGCTCAATAATTTAAGCCCTAATAGCTTGGGAAACTTTAAAATTAGCAAGTGACAAGGAGGTGGATTCAATTTTTAACCTCATTCAATTTGTCACAGTTAAAATGCTTTCAATTATTTATTTTCCCTATCTTCAGCATAACCATCATCACCCACCATGCTAACCGCTTTGCTAAACTAGTTTTACTGTTGCTTGCATCCTCATTTAATGAAACTCAATTGGTGCTGAAAGTAAATCTGGCTCTCATCTTCTAAATCTTTATTTTAATAAATTAAGTCTATTTTATGACCCTTCCCCACTACCACCATTCTAAGCAGTAGTTCGTAAAGCAGTGAATTAAAACACATGAACTCTTAATCTTTAATAAAACAATGCTATAAGGTCAGGGAGCTAGATATATGACCTTAGCATGTTTCAGGTCAGGTGAATCCCCAATGGCATGGTCCTCCCAAGCACTGCCAGGAGTGACCTCCTCAAGCACAAGGGTGAACCTGAGCACTGCTGGATGTGGCCCAAAAAACAAAATAAAAGATAAAACAAAGTCATGGGGCCAGAGCAATAGTACAGTGAGTAGGACATTTGCCTTGCACACAGCCAACCTGGGTTCAATCCCGGCATCCCATATGGTTCCCTAAACACTTCCAGGAGTGATTCCTGAGTGCAGAGCCAGGAGTAACTCCTGAGCATCGCTGGGTGTGACCAAAAAAGCAAAAATAAACAAACAAAACGCCATTCATGGAATATATAACTGGACCTACAGATGGATTTTATGTAGTTTTAAGGGATGCTGACATGCTTTCAGTCTAATATTAAATTGATGGTTGGAAGAACTTTTTGGTTTTGAGCATATAGTTTAGGGAAGCCCCTTCATAACTGTCTGCTTCATATAAACTTTGAAAAAAAATTCGCACGTAATTTCATTCAAGCCTCACCTTATTCAGGATTATGAGTATAGTGTCTCCAATTCTAATCACAAAAATGTCTAAAGCATATACCATTTCTAGAACATCCCACTAACCAGTATTTTATCTTATACAAGCCTAAGATAGAAATCTAAATGCAGTTTTAAAATAGACCCCTCATGGGTGAGAGTGATAGTCCAGCAGGTAGGGCTTTTGCCTTGCATGCAGCCGACCCAGGTTCGATACTCTGCAAACCATATGGTCCCTAAGCACCGCCAGGAGTAATTCCTGAGTGCAGAGCCAGGAGCTACCCCTGAGCATCACTGGGTGGACCCAAAAAGAAAAATAAAAAAAAAAAAAATAGAGCCCTCTCCTAATTTTTAAGGATAACTCTCCAGGGGCCAGAGCAATAGCACAGCAAGTAGGGTGTTCGCCTAGCATGCAACTGACCTGGGTTCAATCCCGGAATCCCATATGATCCCCCAACCACCGCCAGGAGTGATTCCTGAGTGCAGAGCCGGAAGGAAGGAAGGAAGGAAGGAAGGAAGGAAGGAAGGAAGGGAGGGAGGGAGGGAGGGAGGGAGGGAGGGAGGGAGGGAGGGAGGGAGGGGAGGGAAGGAAGGAAGGAAGGAAGGAAGGAAGGAAGGAAGGAAGGAAGGAAGGAAGGAAGGAAGGAAGGAAGGAAGGAAGGAAGGAAGGAAGGAAGGAAGGAGAAAATAGCTCTCCATAGTAAAGTACAGTTTTCTCAGTAGCCAAACAAAGGCTAGGTTTTTTTTCTTTTTGGGTCACACCTGGCGACACTCAGGGGTTACTCCTGGCTCTGCACTCAGGAATTACTCCTGGTGGGGCTCAGGGGACCATATGGGATGCTGGGGATCGAACCCGGTCGGCTACATGCAAGGCAAACGCCCTTCCCACTGTACTATCGCTCCGGCCCAGGTTAAAGATTCTTATACCTAAAAACACAAGACAGCTCCCTTGATATGGAGGTTATCAAGTTGGTTTCTTGTTTGGCTGCTTAGCTGGTTGGTTTTTTGTGCTACCCCAGGTGATGCCGGTGGAGATGGGGGTCTTACTCTGGGCTCTACTCTAAGGGGCTGCTTCCAGGTACTCGGTGGAACCAGAGCTGAGGATCAAAACTACTCAAAGGGCTGGGCCCTTTGAGTTAGCTTCTCTGGCCCTAACCTATTTTATTTTGTTTTGGGTTTGAGGTCACACCTGATTGTGCTGAGGGCTAATTACTGGCTCTCTATCTTTGGATCACTCCTGGTCATGCTCAAGGGACTGTAATAGTGCCAGGACTCAAATCCAAGTCAGTCGAGGTAGCCACATGTAAAGTTAAGTTACTTACTACTTCTTCAGTCTCATTTTTAATTAAAATACTTCTAAGCTTTCTTAAAGAGAAATGAACAATACACTCTCAATACCTGGTAAATGGCAAAACGAAGAGAGACTCGGGGGACTGCATGAAGACCAGGTCAGAGAGCTGAAATTCCATTGGGAGGTGAGGGTGGGGAGCCTCCCAAGAAGTGTTCAGGAGCACAGGAGCCCCAGGCCAACTGGACGATACTATTCAGGGCTCAGGCCTGGCTCAGCAGGGCTGGGGCTACCAGAGTCTCCCCAGGTAGTGCTGTGAGAAGAAATTCCTTTCCTTTACAAAAGTCCCTGACATCAGCTGATTCGAAGGATGTGAGTTATTATTTCGCTGTGTAACGAAAGTCCCTCACATCAATCTGCTGTTCGAATCATTTTGACTTTTGCTTACAAATCGGGAAACACAGCCCATCTGACACATGGCTCTCTTGCAGAAACTGAAAGTGAATTAGGAAAGAAAGGGTAGTGCTCTGACACTCAACAGAAACTTTGCTTCTGATACAAAGTCCCTAGGTTCACAATACTTGATTCATTCTAAGAGAAGAGTAACATGTGTCTAGAATGTGCCCAGGAGCTGTTATTTCCTACTCTAAGACTCACCCTGAAATCCACTTTATTCCCACACAAGGTGTGGCATGGGTCATTCCTTTCTGTGTCCAGAAACTGTCTTCTAGGCGCATCCCAGACAAGGCGAACTCTGAAGTCTGCATCTTCCTTATTAGAAGACAGTATTTTTCCTGTATGGTACCAAGTGCCAATTCTCTCCGTGTTCTTTTTAATATTTTAACATTTTACTTTGAAGAGTGCTCCAGGCATGAGCAACCATGAATTAATTAAGTCAAAATGGAACATCACCCTAAGATGAAAGTCTCTGCTAGTGTCTACATAAACCAATGAACTTTGGCCAGCTATCTTTGCTCTCAGTACTGTGCGAAATCTGAAATGAGATCCAGACCCCGCGGAGAAACGCAGAGATCAGTAACAAAAAAGAAAGGGAACAGAAGAAATGTTTATTATGCAACCAAACCATACATTAGGCCGTTGACCCACATATCCCATTTGCTCCTCACAACCACCTTGGCAAATTTGTGTCCCATTTTAGAGAAGCGAAAACTGATCCACAAAACTCGGCTCTTTAGACACTTGAGCCCAAGGCTTTTCCTCCAACACAAGAACTGCCCCAAGACGGAGAGACGGGTAGAGAACCCCACTGCAGAATGTCACCAACTTCGTCACCCCACGTCACTATTGTGACAGCACTGGAGCCGCACAGGATGACACCAGCATCGTCCCGCCTATCACCTGCCTCTTGGCAGCTCTGCCTGCGGAGCAGAGCCCCGGGTGGGTATGGGAAGCCAGGGTTCAAACCTGGGTGGGCAGTGCGCAAGGCAAATGCCCTCCCCACTGTACTATCACTCCGGCCTAACAGTCAGCATTCCTTGTGCTCAGGACTGTGGAGGGTTGAATGAGATACAACAGAGCACATGACCTGGCAAACAGCAAAACCAAAAGGTAGTGTCTTCTTTACCTTCATTGTTCACTGCATTATTTTTTCATCAGCAAAGCTAATCTGAGTTTCTCTCCTCCCAGCTGCTTCTAAACCCACAGTTGATCTGAGAAAAAAAAAATTATTTGTTTGTTTGGGAACCACATCCCGTGGTGTTCAGGAGCTATTCCCAGCTTGGTGTGAGGATGTCACTCTTGCTGGTGTTTAGGGGACCATGAAGTTCTGAGGGTGGAAAGCAGGGCTCCCACATGCCAATGTGATGTGCTCATCTACACAAAATACATACTTCATCCTTGAGCTGAATTTTCCCAGCCCCTCCCCCACCAAAAAAAAGTTTGTTTTTGAGCCACACCAGGTGATACTCAAAGCTTACTACTGGCTCTACTCTCAAGGCTTGGGGACCATATGGAGTGGCTTGAGTAGACCTGTACTGGCTGTAAGCAAGCCAAGTACCCTATGCACTGTACTATCTCTCTGAACCCCCAAATGACTTTTAAGGCACCCTCAATACTACCATTAATAATCCCCTTCAGTCATTTTAATTTTTCAAGTGATACTGACCAAAAGATGCCAAACAATCATAATGAAGTCCTACAGTCTAGCTTTTTAAATTGTGGGTAACAGTTGAGTAATTGAAGGGATGAGAAGGGGGTTGTTGCAGTACACTGCTGCCCAGAGCCTCTGCATCTGGCCTGGAGTTGCCTCCTGCAGGTCACTTTGTAGATAGGAGGAGGACAGTTTGAATGTGGCAGCTCATCTGACCATGTATTCTATACTGGCTGGTATAAATATTCTCTCATGCTGCCACAATCATCGTGGGACTAGCTAGTTCTTACCGGTATATCTGCCTGGCCACACTGGATCTCTAAATAATTAGACAAGAGAGAAATGCTGTTTGCCTCCATGCAAGCAAGCATGGCTCTATGATAAAGTCAAAGGCTAATATACAGAACAACCATAAAGTAAAGATAAAACTCTTATGAAGTCTTG
Organism: Cryptotis parvus; assembly: GCA_021461705.1. Classification (NCBI taxonomy): domain Eukaryota; kingdom Metazoa; phylum Chordata; class Mammalia; order Eulipotyphla; family Soricidae; genus Cryptotis; species Cryptotis parvus. The sequence goes on from JAJIBD010008167.1 coordinate 58,103, forward strand.
GAGAAATAGTTAACTGGCAATAGAATATCCTTTGGTACAGATGCATGCCTTTGTATTCTGAGATACAGTTCATCTCAGAAGCCCCTCCTCCACTCTACCCTGCAGGGCTCTTCCAAGGCAGAGCTTGGCTAGGCAACATTAATATCTCAAAGGACCTAGGTGAGGTCCTGGGAGAAATTATCTGAGGGAATTTGACCCTGATGACTTTCTGTTGGAGTGGGAGATCTGGGTTGCAGGGATATAAAACTAGCCTGCTTCCTTTCTCTTTTTCCTCCTTTCTGCTGGTGCTCCCCTTCTTGCCTCTTTGCTGTCTCTTCTGGGGGGGTGAGGGGGCCTTAACACGTGGTGGCAGCCATCTTGGCCTACACCAAGGTGGCCATGGTCCAGCCTGGAACCCTAAATTCTGGATTTTTCCTATCGCTGATTTGTATGCCAGAACCTGTGTAAGTAAAGCATTTTAAAACTTCTCTGGGTTCTTGCGTCTTTCTCCATCCACCGCCGCCGATTCCCTGGGACAGAAGGGGATCCCTGACCTGCTCCCGGATTTTGTGCGGGCGGCCCAGCATTTCCACAGGGGTGCACAAAAAAATTAGGCAAATGTAAGAGGTTCCTGAACACGCAACATCCAAAAAAAAATAATTCAAAATCAAACACTTGCAAAATCTGAGGTGTTTTCTGGCAGCATTCACCTTTGTTGCATGTTGGGATTCTCAGGTAAAAAGGGTGGCAAGTGGGAAAAGCTTAAGAAAGTCATTTCTACTTTTAAATATCCTTTAATGTTCTGTTTGCAGGACAGAGGAGGTGTCCAAAGGGCTAGAGTGCATGACTGACACGCAGAAGTCCTGGATTCAATCCCCAGCCCCACTAGGTGTAGCCCGACTCGTCCCAGCACGGCCAGGCTCAACAGCAATGCATCCCTGAGCAGGCACTTCCCAGGTAAGTGGAGTGGAGTAACCGCAGGCCTCCAGAACTCTACTTCAGAGGTTCTCCCTGCCCCAGAAGAAATAAAGTATATAAAATTCTGTTTGATATCGAAAGAATCAGAAATTATAGACATGCATCAGAAACCTCCATTCTTCAGGGTGAGTCATATGACACACTCTCTGGCTTTGCTCTGAACTGATATCCAGCACCCAAAGCAGAAGCTCCTAGACTCAGTGGAAACTAATTCTGAGACTCTGATCAAAGTGCTCAAGCCTTTTGTCCAAAAAACATGCCCATCTATACAGAGAGACAAAATAGTGCCTGGAATTTCACGTAGGCCAAGGGCCCCCTGAAACTCCACCAGCATCAGCAAAATAAGAACACCTGACAACAGAACCACCCGGAGGACCTTTAACTGGCCAGATCTTCCATGCTTATTCTTTTTTAGTTAGAAGTCCAAACTTTTCAAAAAGTTTGGGCAGAAACCTCAAGAAGATAAGGGTACTTTTCTTACTCAACTCTCCAAGTCTTTCTGTGGTCCAAATCAAAATGTTCCAAACCAAAAGGATTTGGAACCCAAAGAGAAGGCTCTGTCTTTGAAGTCAAAGCAAAGCAAACATCTGCTCCTGGCAGTCAACTGTTGGGGGATGGAAACAAAACATTCAGTATCAAAATGTCTGCATTCTGTATTTTTTCCGTATCAGCCTTTTTAACTTTCTGCACGTGTATACTCTGCTGACGTACAATTGTGTTTGTATAACAGCAAACAAGCGTACACATGCACAGGAGAGTCCTGCGTTAGTTTTGCTTATAGATACAAGCAATTACCAAAGAAATTTGAAGACCATACACCAAAAAGATAATTTCCAAATAAAGTTTTATCTATCAATATTGCTGCCTGGTAATTTTTTTAAATGAAACTTCCCTTGGAAACAATTACCATTAGTCACTTAGGTTCTCAAGGACTAAAATGGGATGCTGGTTTGAAACTGAGTTTTACTAAATAGCAATGCTGACACTGTTCCATAAGTGCAGTTCTCTTTTTTTTTAAAAGTCACAGAGTTCAGACTGGAAAGATAGTACAGAGGTTAAGGCGCTTGTCCAGCATGCCAGGTTTGATCCTGGCATTGTATAAAGTTCTGAATACTGCCAAGAGTGAACTTAAACAGAAGAGACAAGAATAAGCCCTGAGCACTTCCAAGCGCAGCCCACAAAACAAAATAAATAAGCAAAGTAAAAGTCAAATAGCTCCATGCAAGGCCTAGATTTGATCCCAGCACAGCTGGGAGCAACCCTCTGAGTAACAATCTGGGGACAGTCCACCACTCACTGCCAAATACGATGAAAACTCAAACCCAAGAACAAATAAATAAAAGTCATATAGCTCTGCAAAGTCCTTGTTCTTCCTCCAACAAAAAATAATTTATATGATGTATAAAGTAAAGAAAGACTGAAAACACGGTTTGTAAACTGGGGGCAGAGAGATTGTACAGCAGGTAAGGCACCTGGCATGTGGCTAATCTGGGATAAATCCCAGTATCCTATATAGTTCCCAGAGCACTGCCAGGAGTGATTCCCAAGTGCAGAGCCAGGAATAACCCCTGGGCATTGCCAAGTGTGGGCCCCTCCCCCAAAAAAAAAACCACTGGTAAACCTTTCTTGCTATATTTTACTGCAATTGCAATAGTTGTTAAAATGTGCCCACATAAAACTAAATATTTTACCTCCTTATGCACGTAACTGATTCTGTTAATCTACCATTCTCCCCAATTTTTGGAGATTAAAAAAACTGCCTACAATTCGCAAAATTCTAAGTGAACCCAGAATTCAAACCTAGGTTTTGTGTGATTTCAGAACCTTGTTACCTGGGGAAGTAACTCCCTTAGATACAGTACATTATACATACAAGGTAAACACTGTTACTAAAAGGTAATAACATTTTCAATTAATGTTTCAATTATATGCTTAATTCTACTGTATTATAAAAAAATAAGGTTCTATATTTGCTTTCATGAAATCCTTCAATTACAAAGGTTAGGAAAGTATTTATGTAGTAAAAAGGGGGCCGGAGCGATAGAACAGTGGGGAGGGCATTTGCCTTGCGCAGCCGACCTGGGTTCGATCCTTGGCATCCCACATGTTCCCCAAAGCACTGCCAGGAGTACTTCCTGAGCGAACAGCAAGGAGTAACCCTTGAGCGTAGCCGGGTTTGACCCAAAAAGCAAAAAAAAAAAAAAAAAAAAAAGTGGTAAAAAGGATGCTATCATGTGCAAACAAAGCAAAGAGCTACCCTGGCCAATCTATCTGAAACAACTACAAATTTGGATATTACGTTTAAGGACCACAAAATCTAATAAATCTTAAATGCTAAAATTACACAAGGGTTTTTTTTTGGTTTTTTTTTTTTCCTTTTTGGGTCACACCCGGCGACGCTCAGGGGTTTCTCCTGGCTCTGCACTCAGGAATTACTCCTGGCGGTGCTCAGGGGACCATATGGGATGCCGGGGAATCGAACCCAGGCCGGCATAGGCTGACCGCATGCAAGGCAAATGCCCTACCCGCTGGACTATCGCTCAAGCCCCACAACAAGTTTAATAAATAAGAGAAAACCATAAAACCCTGCTCAGAAAGTCCATTATGATATTCAGCCATGTCATTCTCTTCTAAGAATATAATGTAGTTTATATACAAATGTATCTAAAATGTATTTTGTATCTAAAATGTATTTTAGATACAAATAATGTATTTTTGATATAAATGTTTTATATACGTATATGTATATGTATAAAGTATGGCTTGTGATCTGATTAGTCTAAAAATTAATTCAGTCTCCAAATACCAGCAGAGAAAGAGATTTCACTGTACTTAACATCTAAGGGGCCAGAGCGATAGCACAGCAGGTAGGGCATTTGCCTTGCACACGGCGACAGGGTTCTATTCCCAGCATCCTATATGGTCCCCTGAGCATTGCCAGGAGTAATTCCTGAGAGCAGAAACAGGAGAAACCCATGAGCATCACTGGGTGTAATAAAAAAAAAAAAGGTCTTACTTTCTGCAAAAAAGAAAGTGATAAATCCCCCTAAGTAAAAGGAATCATTTTAAATAGGACAAACATAATATCCATCCATCCACTCACCACCATTTAACACTTTTTGGGAGTTGCTCATTTTTTCTCTTGGGGGTGGGTCATCACCAGTGGTGCTCCTGACTGTGTTCAGGGATCACTCCTGGCAGTGCTGGGGGACCATAAATGGGGTGCTGGAAATCAAAATGAGGTCGGATCTGTGCAAGCAGCCCCAACTTTTGTTTCTAACCTGAAATATGCAGAACTACCAGAGCACAAAACCATTCTTGGAATTTTAAGGGAACATAACAATGTGTCCCTTAAAAAAAAAAAAGCTCAGGGATGTGAGCAATAATACTGCAGGGGAGGGCACTGGCCTTGCATACGGCAAACCCACGTCCAATTTCCAACACCACATATGGTCCCCCAAGCCCACCAGTAATTAAGACCTGAGCAGAGCTCATGTGGTACCAAATCCAAAAAAAAAAAAAAAAAAAGGAATTGAAAGCTGCTTTGCCCCAGGGTGGTTCAGAGGTCTGTCCTGCAAGGCCTGCCCTCAGAGCAGGCTCCCCCTACACTACACCGCAGCGCTAAGCACAATCAAGCAGCACACCAGAGTATGTAGTTTCTGGTATACCACAAAGACATCTGTGGAAGAGGCACAATCAGTGACCCCTGATTATCACAGCAATCACCAAAAGGAACGGAGAAAATACGCAATTGTTTAAAACAAAAAGCACTAGGGCCGGACAGACAGTGCAGGGATAAGGCCAAGTGTGGCTCCATCTCCAGCACTGCAGGATGGTCCCTTGAGCACTGCCACGAGTTAAGTGCTGAACACTGTTGGATGTAGCCCAAAATAATAAATAATACATAAAGGTAAGTAATAAGGCTCTTCATTAAGTAAGTTTACAGTTTTGTATACAGGACCAAATAAAGCTGCATACTGGGGCTGGTGTTGCAGCCTTCACCCCTTGAGGTGCACCTTCGCCCCTTGAGGTGTTGCAGGTGTGGCTGTGGTGCCTGGCTGCACTGGCAGGAGACAGGCTTGTCTACACCCAGCGCTCTCTCCATGGGCCCTGGATGGTTGATGGTCTGACACAGAAAAAGACCGGCCCCCTGGGATGAACCCAGAGTCATAGCAGTGCCTAGCAAGCTACCCCTGATGTATTCAAATGCCAAAAACAGTAACAATAATGGACCTCATTCCCAACGAATGGAGACATTACTGGCGCCCACTCGAGCAAATTGATGAACAATAGGAAGACAAGTGACAAGTGATACTGGGGCTGGAGCAATAGTACAACGGGAAGGGCATTGGCCTTGCACACAGCTGACCTGGGTTCAATCCCCAGCATCCCATATGGTGCCTAAGCATGGTCAGGAGTAGTTCCTGAGTGCAGAGCCAGGAGTAACCCTGAGCATCACTGCGTGTGACCCAACAAGTAATTAATGGATGGATGGATGGATGGATGGATGGATGAATGGATGGATGGATGGATGGATGGATGGATGGATGGATGGATGGATGGATGGATGGATGGATGGATGGATGGATGGATGATGGATGATGGATGGATGATGGATGGATGGATGGATGGATGGATGGATGGATGGATGGATGGATGGATGGATGGATGGATGGATGGATGGATGGATGGATGATGGATGATGGATGGATGATGGATGGATGGATGGATGGATGGATGGATGGATGGATGGATGGATGGATGGATGGATGGATGGATGGATGGATGGATGGATGGATGGATGATGGATGATGGATGATGGATGGATGATGGATGGATGGATGGATGGATGGATGATGGATGGATGATGGATGGATGGATGGATGGATGGAGTTGCATGCCTGGATGGGGGGGAAAAAATTAGTATGAAGGAAAATAAATGCCTATACTATTATTATTCATTGGCTAACATATTTATCAAGTGCCAATTTAGCACAAAGCATTGACTTCAGTCCTAGATGGAAAAAGTGGTTTGTTTGTTGGGGGGGTGTGTTTATTTTTAAGTCACACTCAACAGTGTATGACTTAAAACTGGTAACAGACAAGTGAACAAAGTAAAATAATTTAAAAAATAATTTAAATTACAATGGAAATAGAAGAAACAGAGGCAGAAACTTCAAAAAAGACCATTTTAAGTAATAAGGAAAGGTTCTAAGATAGCCCTATGCAATATGAACATAAAACATCAAATCAGGGAAAGAAAAATTCTAAGTAGAAAGAAAGCACCACACTAGGTGAGGTCACTTGGCATCTCAAAGTTTCTGTGCTGAGTGATATCATAAAGAGTAATGTCCTATTGTATGAATTCTCTTTATAGCTCACATATTTTCTACCATGCGATTCATATGTGCACACTCTGAAAATAAGATGCTCTGAAAATAATCTACCAAGAAGATACTCTGAGGGGCCTGAGATATAGCACAGTGGGTAGGGCGTTTGCCTTGCACCCAGGAGACCCAGCCGAGCCGGGTTCAATCCTCGGCAGCCTGAGAGATAGCACAGTGGGTAGGGCGTTTGCCTTGCACCCAGCAGACCCAGCCGACCCCGGGTTCAATCCTCGGCAGCCTGAGAGATAGCACAGTGGGTAGGGCGTTTGCCTTGCAGCCAGCACACCCAGCCGAGCCGGGTTCAATCCCCCGGCATCCCATATGGTTCCCGAACACCGCAATGAATAATTCCTGAGCAAGCCAGGAGTAACCCCTGAGCATTGCTGGGTGTGACCCAAAAAAGGAAAAAAAAAGGTACTCTGAAAACAATAGCATCAAAATAAAAGATGATCTTATAGTTTAAGTCAAAAATTTTTAACTATGAGAGGAAAGCAAAATCAGTGTAGCTGAATCTCTGACAATCTGATAAAAACAATGAACTCTGTCCTCTGAAAGAAAAGTACACATGAAAGATGCTTCCGGAACCACGCCAGGTTGAGTCCACTGGGGCTCCCCAGAGGGGGTCAAGGACACCCTAGCATCCGCCTAAACAGAGCCCCAGCAGCCGAAAACCTCCACACTCCACAATCACTGCTATGTTCACAAGGCTGGACTCCACTGCTTAGACAAGCCCCATGTAGAAATAAATCTGCTGAAAGTGTCAGTCAGATACATGGGTTTTGCAACTGAAATTTCCAGTCTTTCACAAAGTGAGGAATGTGCTACCTCCCTCCATCTCCCTGTTCTTCCAGAAGGCCAGGCAGTGATGCCCATACCCCAAAGACACAACCCAGTTAAAAATTTAACTCCAACTGTGTTTAGAGAAGTGGCCCCAACGAGCAATATAGAATAGATTATTCAGTGTATGCATAAGACAAGCTCAAATAGAGGTTGAGATAAATGTGAAGTAGATGTTATCTGTAGGTGCAGTGGTGCTGAGTCCTGGGTTGACAGTAGAGATTCACTGTGTTCTGGAAACCCAGAAAGTGAATCCAAGAACAGAATCGGCCAGACTCCCACAGAACAACCCAGAAAAATAAAAAGCCCTGACTATACCATTCCCTTATATGGGCTGTAAAGATCAACATAATTGATGCCGGCTAAGGGAGCGGGCAAGGAGATGGGGATGGAGGGTGGGTGGGATATGCGGGTCTCTGGTGGTGGGGGCACACTGGTGGTGGGATTGGTGCTGAACGATGAGTCTTTCTAACAACTGCATTAGGAAAAGCTTTGTACTTTGTATATAACGGTGTTTAAATAAAAAAAAATTAACTCCAGTTTTATCTCCCCATTAAAAAATTTTGTAATTTTGAAGCAGGCTGTCACAACTGCAGCCGCACAATATCTCAAACTCTACAATACTGATACACCAAGTAGCACACCCCATTTAATGGGCTGTAAAGTAGAAGGCAACCAATAACAAATTATAAACACACAATGCCTATTCTGTGACAGTATATTAGTAGTTTCTTATACTAGGCTTAATAGCTTCTTGGTAAGATTGAACAATCTTCATTTCTTCTAAGGAAACATTTCTTGATCAATTTTAGCAAATTATCTATAACAAGGAATATAAAATAGAGGGCCTGCTACAGGGGCAGTTTTTGGTGGGTTTTTTTTTTTTTTTTTTTTGCTTTTTTGAGTCACACCCGCAAAAACTCAGGGGTTACTCCGGCACTGCTCGGGGACATATGGGATGCCGGGATCGAACCCGGGTCAGCCACGGCAAGGCAAGTGACCTATCCGCTGGACTATCGTTCCGGACCCTAAAGGGGCAGGTTTAAGGGGTAGTTGAGAAAATTGGAAATAACTGTGATGGAAAGATGCAGTGGTGCTGGCATTGGTGTAGGAATATTGAATGTAACATATTACCATGAACTTAGTTAAAAAATTAAAATGAAAAAATTTTAATTAAAAAAACATACATATTGGGGCTGGAGCGATAGTCCGGCAGGTAGGGGGTTTGTCTTGCATGCAGCTGACCCGAGTTCAATCCCCGGCATCCCATATGGTCCCCCACGTAGTGCCAGGAGTGATTCCTGAGTGCAGAGCCAGGAGTAACCTCTGAGCATCGCTGGGTGTGACCCAAAAAGTGAAAAAAAAAAAAAAAAAAAAAAAAAAGCACATATTCACATACTTTACATGCAATCTTAAGAGATGATAGAACGCTAAAGACCACTGTGTTCTCACTCCCAGATCTCCATTAAGGACAAAGCAGTAATTCCCACATTCAGATGAATGCCCTATCTACAATCTACTATCTGCCACTGCTACCAATCACCACTACCCTGACAATACTACTTTAAGTGATTAGTAAGTCATGAACACTTATATTAGTTTCCCACCATACTTTGTATAGGAATTTCCTACTAGAGAAATAAACCATGAGGCTATGGAGAGGATATAGAAGCAGGACATGAGGGTATTCTCAGCAAGAGTCAATGGTATGTCTCTTCCCTACAACTCAGTGCAATCTTTGACAATTGAAAATGGTGTGATTTGGCACCTGACTTGGTGCAATCTTCTAATTTCTTCCTCAAAACACAAATATTACCACAATGTTTCAAATTAGAGTATAAATACCCATTAACTCACAAACTTTTGCAATTTTAAAACAAAGCTTATGATTATTTTAAACACACATTTTAGCTATCTAAAGAACACATACCATTATTCAAGGTTTACAAACTAGAGTAATGTTTCATAACCTCTTTTGACTCAGATGCCTTTGTGAATTTGAAAAATATACTTAGAAAGCTCCCCAGAACTGATTGGACACCCAGAAACAGCAGTGCATTCCCAGTAGAACTCCATATCCATGACTGTCTACTGCAGGGCAGTTGTAATTGGTGCCTACTCTCTTTAGAGTCATCTTTTTTCTTTTCATTTTGGGCCACACCCAGCAATGTTTAGAGGTTACTCCTGGCTCTGCACTCAGGAATTACTCCTGGCAGTGCTCAGGGGCCCATATGGGATGCTGGGGATCGAACCCGGGTCAGCTGCGTGCAAGGCAAATGCCCTACATGCTGTACTGTCACTCCAGTCCCATCTTTAGAGCCATCTTTTATTTCTTTTTTGTTTTGTTTTGCTTTTTTTGCTTTTTGGGAGTTACAACCCGTGATGTTCAGGGTTACTCTTGGTTCTGCACTCAGGAATTATTTCTGGCAAATGTTCAGGGACCATATGGGATGCTGGAGATCAAACCTGAATTAGGCACATGCAGGGCAAACGCCCTACCCATTGTACTATCACTCCGGCCCCTCTTTATTGCTATCTTAAAGAGGAAGATCAAATTTGAGTGTCAGTAAAGTGAAGTATGGACAGTGAAAGGAATACAATAGAAAATAAGTGAAATAAAAATGTATGAGGCTGGGGCCGGGCCGATAGCCCAGCAGGTAGGGCGTTTGCCTTGCACGTGGCCGGCCTGTGCTGGCCAGGGTTCGATCCCGGCATCCCATACGGTCCCCCGAGTACCACCAGGAGTAATTCCTGAGTGCAGAGCCAGGAGTAACCCCTGAGCATCGCCGGGTGTGACCTAAAAAAAAAAAAAAAAGTATGAGGCTGGGGCCAGAGTGATAGTCCAGCGGGGGGGGCGTTTGCCTTGCATGCGGCCCACCCAGGTTTGATCCCTGGCATCCCATGTGGTCCCTTGAGCACCGCCAAGAGTAATTCCTGAGTGCAGAGCCAGGAGTAACCCCCGAATTACCAGGTGTGACCCAAAAAGCAAAAAAAAAAAAAAAAGTATGAGGCTGGAGCAATAGTACAGGCTCTTCACTTATTGAAGTGCAACATGAAGTGAAAAAATTTCATTTATTTTGCACCTTTTTAATAGGCGAGGTTGTGAAAATTTGTATCTGTATATTATTTTCTTTTTTTTTTTTTTTTTTTTTTTTTTGCTTTTTTGGGTCATACCTGGTAATGCTCAGGGGTTTCATACGGGATGCCGGGATTGAACCCTGGCCGGCACGGCCAGCCGCGTGCAAGGCAAACGCCCTACCTGCTGGACTATTGCTCGACCCCTGTGATGTTATTTTCTATAGAAAGCTTTACATTTCTTTGTAAATATTTGGTTAGCAGTCAGCTTTCTCCTCAGCTATGTAGAATGAAATTGTAGATGAGCTTTGTAATACAAACATTTAATTTTCTCCATTTTTATGTTTCTGAAGGTGTTTTCAGAGTCCTACAGTTTTTAAGACTTCCTCCTTTGAAAAAAATAAAAGTGGAGACAGGAGAGACAGTTCAGGGTTAAGGCGCTTGCCCTGGCGCACATCCTATACAACAGGTTCAACCTCCAGCACCCCACATCGTCCGACAAGTCCACCAGGAGCAATTCCTGAGAGTAGAGCCAGTATTAAACCCTGAGCACCACCAGGATTGACCCCAAAACGAAATGGAAACAAAAAAGTTTGCCTTTGTTATGCCATACAAGGTGACTGCTCAGAAGCTGGGGTGGGGTGGGGAGGGAGCTCCCTGCAGGCCCAAAGCGACCAAGTCCACTGGAAGACCTCCAGGTCTCCTGAAGCAAATCGTGAATTCCGGTGCTTTGAGCTATCTCCACAACTAATTTTTCAGATAAGGAAAGTGTAGTAGAGGTTTAATGCCTTGTGCGCTTGACATGAAAGCAAAGACTTGGATGCTTTCCTGTACATACTCAGGACTTTAAAGAAACCTTTTACCATTATTCAGGTAAGTTGCTGACAAATACTTACGTACACATACATAGACTGATGTTAATAATGGTTGTAGGGGGAAAGCATGTGTGAGGTCCTAGGTTTGATCCCTGGCACAACAAATCAAAACAAAATGAAACTGAAAGCTGGCAAACTGACAGGGCATACTTTCAGATAAACAAGCTGAGCATATACTTTCCATGCAGGAGGCCCAGGTTTGATCCCTGGCACTCCATGGCTCGAGAGATGAAACAGCAGGTAAGCCTCTTGCCTTGCACACCAATGATGTTAATAATGCCAGGTTTGATCCCTGGCATCTCATCCAGTCCCCTATATTTGCTTTCATGAAATCCTTCAATTACAAAGGTTAGGAAAGTATTTAAGTAGTAAAAAAGGGAGGCCAGAGCGATAGCACAGAGGGGAAGGCATTTGCCTTGCACGCAGCCGACCTGGGTTGGATCCCCGGCATCCCACATGTTCCCCGAGTCTGGCAGGAATGATTCCTGAATGCGTAGCCAGGAGTAACCCTTGAGCACTGCCGGGCACAGCCCAAATCACAAACAGAAGAGATGAACTACAGGAACCAGGGGTGTCACTCAGCATACACTACAGGCAGTTAGATCCCCACATCACACAAAAAATGCTGAGTTACATAATTACTAGGCTTACACAATTTCCACTTTCAAGGTGTCTTAAAATTTCAAACTTTAAGAATGCATACTTCTTTGACAAGGAAGAAATTGAATGGCCAAAAGGCATATGAAAAAATGCTCATCATCACTAATCATCAGAGAGATGCAAATCAAAACAACAATGAGATATCACCTCACACCACAGAGACTGGCCCATATTCAAAAGGGTAAAAGCAACAAGTGCTGGCGTGGATGCGGGGAAAAGGGGACTCTCATACATTGTTGGTGGGAATGTCGACTTGTACAACCTTTCTGGAAAACAATATGGACATTCCTCCAAAGGCTAGAAATTGAGCTCCCTTTCGACCCAGCCATACCACTCCTGGGAATATACCCTGGGAAGCCAAAAACACACAGCAGAAACACCATCCGCACTTTTATTTTCATAGCAGCACTATTCACAATAGCCAGAACCTGGAAACAACCAGTATGCCCAAGAACTGATGACTGGATCAAGAAACTGTGGCACATCTACACAATGGAATACTATGCAGCTGTTAGGAAAAATGAAGTTATGAAATTTGCCTATAAATGGATGGACATGGAAAGGATCATGTTGAGTGAAATCAGTCAGAAGGAAAGAGAGAGACATAGAATGACTGCATTTATTTGCATGACATAAATATATCAGATTGTCTTACCAAAAGTGGAAATTACCCCAAACGTGAGGGAGTCAGAGGTTAGGTAAGACAGAGAAGGGAACACGTGTGAATAAATGTCGAAAGGGCCAATACCAACATAGAACTGAGCATTAAATACAGGCAAAAAAAATGCACATGATGGCTTCCAAGTGTATGTAGAGCAACCCACAATGTGTAGAAGGGAGAGAGAGAGAGAGAGAGAGAGAGAGAGAGAGAGAGAGAGAGAGAGAGAAAAGAGATAAAGAACCTGCCATTTAGGCTGGCTGTGGAGGGGGGGAGTGAAATGGGGACATTAGTGGTGGGAAATGGGCACTGGTGGAGGCGGGTGCTGGAACACTATGTGACCAAAACCTCCAAATATGAACAACGCTGTAATTGTATATCTCATGGTGGTATAATAAAATGTTAAAAAATAAATAAAATAAAATATTTTTAAAAAGAGAGAAAAAAAGAATGCATCCTTTATGCCACAGAACAGCCCACAAAATTCACTGCAATTTATATTGTAACCCAAATAAACTGAAACCCTGATTTAATCAAAGCAACACCATAGAAAACTAAATCAATTAACTATACTTTAGCATACATATTCAATTTATTCTGGTTTCACCTAAGGAAATGGAAAATAAATCCCATTTTATATATATATATATACATATATACATATATATATATATTCTTTTATATTTTTATATCCCATTAAAAAATCTTTCCTAAAGTTTGTGAGAGCAACACCCACATCTATTCATTATAGGGGTCAGAGTGCTAGTACAGCGGTAGGGCACTCGCCCGGAACATGTCCAACCAGATTGGATGCCCGGCACCAGGTACAGCCAGCCTGCCTGAAATGAGGCCTGAGTGAAATCAGGAGTAAGCCCTAAGCACCACTGGATGTGGCCCACAAACCAAAACAAAAGTCTGTCCCTTGTAAAGAAAAGTCATTTAACAAACTCTTTATATTCACTACAAAAACCAATAGTAAATGCACACTGCTGGAGTCTACATCTGACTCTACTTCTTTATGAAAATCTAATTTGTGAAATGTTTTCCAGAATATTTTCCAAGAGCATGCTTACTACACAAGACTCATTTACAGTCTTTTTGGGTTAAGCTGAAGATATATGTAGTGTTATAGGATCATGCTGTCTCTCGTTTTGGTAAAATATAAAGTTCAAGAAGCTTGGAAATTTTTCAATGCTATGAAACTTCACTTAAAAAAAAAAAGGAGGTGCCAGAGAGAAAGAACAGCAGACAAAACATTTGCTTTGCATGTGCTCAAACCAGGTTCAATCCCCAGCACCATACATGATGCCACACCAGAAGTGATTCCTGAGCAAAGAATGCGCAGTAAGTCCTGAGCACCTCCAAGTATGGTGATTGATAGAAGATAGACAGATAGATAGATAGATAGATAGACAGACAGACAGACAGACAGACAGACGATAGATAGACAGATAGATAGATAGACAGACAGACAGACAGACGATAGATAGATAGACAGACAGACAGATGATAGATAGATAGATACATAGATACATAGATAGATACATAGATAGATAGACAGATAGATGATAGATAGATAGATAGATACATAGATAGATAGATAGATAGATAGATAGATAGATAGATAGATAGATAGATAGATAGATAGATAGATAGATAGATAGATAGATAGATAGACAGATGTTATAGATAGATAGACAGACAGACAGATAGACAGACAGATGATAGATAGACAGATGATAGACAGAGAGAGAGACAGACAGACAGACAGACAGATGATAGATAGATGTATTTCATGAGGCTATGAAAACTGGAAATTTTGTGCACTGCTGGTAGGAAACAAAAATGGTGCAACTGCTATGAAAAACAGATGTATCAAAAAATCAGATGCATGGAGCTAGAGAATGAGTTCAGGTGGTACTCATTCTACAGGGAAGGCCCAGGGTCAACCCTGGGCACTGCATGCCCCCACCAGCATGGACACACTGGGTATGGCCCTCACAATAATCTTTTAAGTTTTTAATTAAAAAGAAATGGCGGGAGGGAGCAATAGTACAGTGGGTAGGGCATTTGCTTGCATGAATGTGGCTGATTCAGGGCCCAGATTTGGTCTCTAGCACCACAAATGGTCCTCAACCATGCCAGGAGTGACCACTGAGTACAGAGCTAGGACTAAGTCCTGAGGACTGCTGGGTGTGGCCAAAACAAAAATTAAAAATAAAAATAAATAAATTGGGATTGAAGAGATAGCACAGGGTGACCCTCAAAAGTAGCCAACACCAGACAGTACAGCGGGTAGGGTGTCTATATGGCTGACCTGGGTTCGATCCTCGGCATCCCATATGATTCCCAGCAATGCCAGGAGTAATTCCTGAGAACAGAGCCAGGAGTAACCCCTGAGGATCACAAGTATGAACCAAAAGGATGAGTGAGTGAGAGAGAGTGGTGAGTGAGTGAGTGAGTGAGTGAGTGAGTGAGTGAGTGAGTGAGTGTGAGAGAGAGTGAGTGTGAGGAGTGAGTGAGAGAGTGAGTGAGTGAGTGTAAGAGAGTGAGTGTGAGAGTGAGTGAGTGAGTGTGAGAGAGTGAGTGTGAGAGAGAGAGTGAGTGAGTGAGTGAGTGAGTGCAGTTCAATCCCCAACACTGCACATGTTGTCTTCAACACTACTACCAGGAGCGATCCCTGAGCACAGAGCCAGATGCTGCACAAAACCCAAAAACTGAATTAATTAAATGACCCAACAATTCAATGATCCAAATTCAAAATGAGTAAAGGCGAGGACTGAAACAAGTATTCATAAACCCCAAGTTCATAGCAACCTTACTGACGACAGCCAAAAGAAGGGAAGCAACTGGGGCTAGAATAGCTCAAGGTGCCAGAATAAATGCCTTGCAGGAAAAGACCAGAGTTCAACACCTGGCACCGAGTGGTCAAAGCACCATCAGGAAAGAATTCTAAGCACCTAGCCAAGATAAAATAGCCTATGCACACCACCAGGGAGGCCCAAAACAACATCAAAAAAATATAGATGCAAGCCAAGCTTCCACTGACCAAGGAATAAGTGATAAATGTTATATTATCCTACAATGGGCTATTACTCTTAAAAAGAAAGAAAATTGGGGGCTGGAATGATAATATAACAGGTAGGGCACTTGCCTTGCACATGAAGGACCCAAGGTTGATCTCCAGCGTCCAGCATGTTCTCCTAAGCCTCTCAGGAGTGATTCCTGAGTTCAGAACCAGGAGTAAGCCCTGAACACAGCCAGAAGTAAGAACTGAGCACCGCCAAGGATGGCAAAAAAAAAAAAAATTCTTGGGCCAGAGACAGTACAGAGGGTAAGAATCTTGCCTTGGATGGAGTCAAAGCAGGCTCAATCCTGACAATCGCATATGGTCCTTCAAGCAAGGCCAGCCATGATTCTTGAGCATAAAACCAGAAGGAAGCCCTGAGCACTACTAACTGTGGCCAAAAAAAAAAAAAAAATCAAAACGTAAAAAGGAGGGGAATTTATGTTGTAGCATGTATAAATCCTTACACATGCTACAACATAAATGAACCTGGGGGACAATACACTAAGTGGAAGAAGTTATAACAAATTCAGAAAAACACTGAAACTGCGTAATTTCACTTTTATGAGACACCTAGAGAAGGCAAAATTCAGAGTCAGAAGTAGAACACTGAGGAGGGGTGGGAAGTGAGTTTCAGTTTCATAATGGGTAGTGGTTATCAGCAACACTACACAGCGAACCACACTTAATGTGCGCGTAATGATGGAAAAAATGGTCAGTTTTATGGTATGTTTCTGATACTATTTTTTACAATGAGAAAGAAAAGCTGGAGCAATAATACAGTAGGGCACTTGCCTTGCATGCTGCCGACCCAGGTAAAAAAGAAAAAGAATAAAAAAAAAAATATATATATATATACATGTTGTAAATGCTGCTTTCACTACGCAGGAAAGCCCTGGCCATACAATGATACAATGTGTAAGAGGAGAGAGAGAGAGAAAGAGAGGAAAATAAAAGGTGACTGCTATAGAGGCAGGCTGGGGGTTGGTGGGAGGGAGTGTTGGGACATTGGTGGTGGGAATGGGGCACTGGTGGAAGGACGGGTTCTGGAACACTGTATGACTGAGACCCAATTATGAACATCTTTGTAATTGTATATCCCACAGTGGTATAATAATAAAAAAAAAAGCCCTGGCCATGAGTGATTAAAGTTCTAATTTAAATATTTATCAGAAATCCCATAAAACATAACCATCAAGTTTAAGATTCTTCCTCTTTTCTTTTGTTGGTATTTAGTTTGGGGATCACACCCAGCAATGCTCAGGGGTGCCAGTGACCAAAAGTCAGGTCGGCTGTAAGAAAGACAAACATTCCACCAGCTGAACTACCTCTCCAAACCCTTAAAATTCATTCTATTCCTACTTTTAATCTGCTTTCTCATAATTAAACCCCTTTGCTAAACACATATGCTAGTAACTATTACATATCTAGCTCAGACTAAATATATAAATAAGATCTTTTTTTCCCCTTCGGCATTTTTGACTCACACTGGCAATGCTCAGGCGTTACTCCTGGCTTTGCGCTCAGGAATTACTCCTGGCAGCACTCAGGAGACCATATGTATGGGATGCCAGGGATTGAACCCACGTCAGCTGTGTGCAAGGCAAATGCACTACCCACTGCACTATGGCTTCAGCTCAAAAATAAGATCTTTGACATGTCTCCCAATTTTGCACTTCAAGCATGGTTAACTTTTTGTTTTGTTTTGTTTTTGTGAGGGTTTTTGTTTGCTTGTTTGGGGGCCACACCTGGCTCTCCACCCAGAAATTACTCCTAGCAGGGCTCAGAGGACCATACAGAATGCTGGTGACTGAACTCAGGTTGTCTGCATACAAGCATACTATCACTCCAGCCGCTCAAGCACGGTTAGTTTTATTTCAGTCAACTTTTTCCATCACTTCCCTTCCCAGTCTCATAAATTTTTGTTGCTTTTATCAGTTGATTTTGTTTTGCAGTTCCAGGATATAACACACGTATCCTGCATGCAAAGTATGCACTTTTCCATTGAGTCACTCTCTCCCCACTCAGAAACATTTTCATTTTTACCAGCAAAATCTTTAGCCAAAAATGTATCATGAAGCAAGTGGCTCAGGGTATACTCACAACGCACAGCTCAGGGAAACATGCGGTGTCAGGGACTGAACCCAGGTCTCCCACATGCAAAATATGTGTACTGCGTCCTCTGGGCTACTTCCCCAGTCCCTGCCACATAAGCCTTTATTTTTTTTTTTGGTAGTAACCATCTAATTTCACAAAGTATTTTCAATAAATGTCTATTAACAGCTGGCTTCCTCTAAGCCATGAACATGTTCTGTGTTATTCTGCTGTTGAGGCACCTTCTCTCCCCACTCCTTTTGTCTTTGTTTTGGGGGCCACGCTTGGAAGTATTTAGGAGACCCTGAAATCCTGCATAGAAATCTTGTGCTCCAGCCCTCTGAACTATCTCCCCAGTCCTCCTCACAGCTAAGTGTTCAACACACAAAAATCCTACTTCAATAGCACAGTAGGTAGGGCATTTGCCTTGCATGCAGCCGACCCAGGTTCGATCCTCAGCATCCCGTATGGTCCCCTGAGCACCGCCAGGACTAATTCCTGAGTGAAGAACCAGGAAGAACAACCCCTGAGCATTGCTGGGTGTGACCCAAAAAGCAAAAGAAGAAAAAATCCACCTTCGGAGGTCAATTCTGAGTTTCCATAATAGAAAGTTATATTCCCACACCTTTCAAATGAGATATGCTTATAACACAACAGAAATCATGAAAAAAAAAAAGCATTAAGAAGGGTTCACATATCTCAAACAAATTTTAAAAAGTCTAATCTAGAAAATAAGTTCTCAAATAAAAACAATCCCTTAATCATTCCAAAGAAAAGGGAGGCTGGGCGGGCGATAGCCCAGCGGGTAGGCGTTTGCCTTGCACGCGGCTGGCCTGTGCTGGCCTGGGTTCGATTCCGGCATCCCATATGGTCCCCGAGCACCGCCAGGAGTAATTCCTGAGTGCAGAGCCAGGAGTAACCCCTGAGCATTGCCGGGTGTGACCCTAAAAAGCAAAAAAAAAAAAAAAAAAAAACCAAAGAAAAGGGAGGTAGCATTAAACAAGAACACACAAGAATAATCAACTTAAGTCCCTTTCATTTGTTTTAGGGCCACCTCCGGCATTGTTCAAGGCTCAGTTCTGCCTCTGTGTCAAGGGCCTTCAGGGGACCAGATGAGGTACTGGGGATAGAACACGGTCAGGCAGCGTGCAAGGCAAGTGCCCTACCTGTACTGTACTATTGCTCCAGCCCCATCATAAGCCTTTTGTATTTATACTACCTAGAGATAAGAACTAAGAACTGATCTTATTTTTCTTGACTTTGAAAAATGAATTCTTTTTAAACATACTTTCCCATATGTAAATTAGTCCTCCACCCAGTTCACTGCTTCCGGCTCTACAGTTTTTTTTTTTTTTTTTTTTTTTTGGCTTTTTGGGTCACACCCAGTGATGGTCAGGGGTTTCTCCTGGCTCTGCACTCAGGAATTACTCCTGGCGGTGCTCGGGGACCATATGGGATGCCGGAACGAACCTGGTCCGGCACCAGCCGGCCGCATGCAAGGCAAACGCCCTACCCACTGGGCTATCGCTCTGGCCCTAGCTCTACAGTTTTTAAAGTCAGTGCATACAATGTACCCATTCAGTGTCAACAGAAATAAAAAGAGAAAGTCCAACCCAAACAACCTCTGAGTTTCACTGGTCTGCAATGTTTATATTTATCAAGGTGTGAGATTCTCTTGCTGTTTGCTTTTATTTGGTCAAGAGATGTAGATCAAATACATGGGAAAGTGAACTATACCTCATCACACTCTGGTACCCTCCAGGTGTCTAAAACCTCTCACCATTTCACTCGCAGCACAGAATTTTAACAAGTACAAACAAGACAGAAGCGGGTAGTATAGAGATATAAAAGATTAATAAAAAAAAAAAAGGAAGTCATCCGTGGCAGTGAGCCTTACCTTTTAGCAGTGGCAGAGGTGTTAGCTCAATAGGCTTGCCTTGAGACCTGAACTGTGATGAACTCTGCGACCTCTTCTGTCTGGCTTTTCTGACGGACTTCCGAGAAAATCCGTCTACTTTATCCACTGATGGAGGAGTAGTTGGTGCTGAGGACATATCCCTACTGAAGAAAAAACGATTGTCAAATACATTCCCATGGCGAAGCATGTATGTTACATTCTAAAACTCTCATACAATTACACATGAAAGTGAACATTCATCCTACACAAAGCAAAATCAATTAAGAAATGTCAGACATCCAATGGAGAAATATTAAAATTCAATGAGAAACAGACCTACTGTATAGGCACTACTGTCCTTCTACCATGATGGGCTGCCCTGGTCATAACCAGCATTACACTTAGACCTGAAGAACTCTAAGCCACCTACTCGAGTGTTCTCTAACTGCACAGCTCTTGTCATCTTGAGATTCCTGCAGTAGTTTTAGAGCTACTTTACAGCTGGACAACTTCCATCAGAACATTTTCCCAAGATAGTAATACTATGAATGGCCCTGGAGTTTAAACCCTCACTGAACTTCAAGAATCTAATATATGTATCACAACAATGCAAATGTTATCATTTCAGGCTATCTAGGCAGGACTTTTAAAGCAATGTGCTGTTAGCTATAGGATATGCTATACCATACCAGAAATGAGGACAAGGAAGATTACTTTAAACCGTACACATAAAAGGCATCATTAAAATCATTTCAAAGAAGTTTTCTTTTTGAATGAAGCCATCGTAGGTTATTAAGACTTAATAAACAAAACTATGATGAAATCATGAGCAAAGGTAAACTGAAAACATAAATTCAGAACTTAGTAACAACCAAGTTGAGTTCCCTTAAAGTTCATCATCAAATATTAATTTTTAGCCTATCAAATTGATAGAAGTGAAGTTGTGCTTCTAGATTTTTTTTAAGCCTCTCACATTATTAAAGGTTATTCCTAAAAAGAAGCTCCAAGTTCAATTTCACTTATCAATATAAACAGAAACCATTTCTTTCATGGCACTAGGGCTCAATGCAAGGCTAATGGAAGATCCAACCAGAAATAATGCATATGGGCCCACTGAGAAATGCAATTAATCTCCTGTCATGCCAATATAGACGACAAGCGATGTTTTAGCTTCTAAACTTCTAAGACTTTGTCTTCCTGAACATTTAAGAATAAAGTTACCCAAGGTTCTGGCCAAGAAACACAACAAGAACATAAAAATATACGTTCAAAGTTTAAAAAATGTTAACTGTTTCCCTTTTAAAAAATAAGTTTTTATCTGTCTACCTAATTTAGCTTTAAACAAAACAGGAACTATGAAAGACTATAGAAAATGACAAAAAATAAATTTCGGCATCAGCACGAAACTCCACATCGCATCTATACGTGGTAAATGTAGGAGCTACTTTTCCAAGCCGGTATGTGAAACATTTACATTATATCCTACCCCTAACAACACAAGATTTCTGAAAATCCTGTTCTTCCATCACTTTGTGGGGCGCGAGAGGGGCTCTGTTTTACTCCTAACGATCTGTTGATACGTTGTTATCTACTGGCAGCAATATGTTCTCTTTAAAAATCGTTTGCACCTTAACACAAACCCAGAACACAAACGTCAGGGATCTCAAACCCAGAGCGCCGCAGAACTGAACGTGCAGCGGCAGCCAGTAAGGGTAAAGCCCAGGGAAACAGGTTCTGCCCAGAGCCGAGGCACCCAAAGCCTTATCATCCCCAACGCAGCAAGGACATGGTATTTCCAACCATTCGGAAGGAGGTACAGAGGGTGTCGGGGTGGAGGAGAAAGACGGGGAAGGGGCGTCTGCGGAAGGGTGCTACCTTGGCTCCTACTCCCACCTCAAGCTCTGGAAGAGGAGCTGCCCCACCAAGCCCCCCCATTCCCCCCACCCTCGCCGGTGAACGAAGAGGCACCAGAAGCAGCCTCTAATCCCGGAAGGTGGAGAAAAGGGGAGAGGGCAGCTGCAACAGAACGAGAGGCATCATCAGAAGCATTTGCAGGTAAATCCGGCAAGTGCGACTTGTGGGCGCTCCCTCTCCCCTGCTGCACCGCACCGCACCCCACCCCACCGGCCGGGCCGGGCCTTCCAAGGCCGGTGCCCTGCAGGCTCTCTCGAGGAGGACCGGGAGGAGGACGCGAAGCGGGCGAGCCGCGGTGCCGGAGGGGCGAAGTTACCTTGAAGCTTCTGGGGAAGAATCCGAAGATGATCTGCGTGTCGAGGGCGGGAGACAGGCGAGAGGGCCGCAGAAGGGGCGGGGGACGGAACCGGGATGTGCGGGGGAGGTCCGGACAGCGGCGGGGAGCCCGGGGCGACGGCTGTCCGGCTCGGCGTCCCTCCGGTTCCGCGGCGGCGGCGCCTTTTAGGCCTCACGGCCGGACCTGAACCTCAGCGCTCCGGCGGCGGAGACGGCCTCACGATCCTCCCCCCCCCCGCGGGTCCGTCCCATCAAATCGGCACCGACCCCGTTGCGGCTCCGCTGGTGGCTCCTCGCTCACATTCCCGGCGGGCGGCGCCTCTGCTCGTTGCTCCGGACCCGGCGGCAGCGGCGACTACGTGGGGGAGGGGGGGAAGGGAGGGAGGAAGACTGGTTCCGCAGCGGCAGCAGGAGAAGGGAGGAGGAGGAGGAGGAGCCGCTGGAGCTGGAGCCGCCGCTGCCAGAGTCACCCTTCGGTACCCGCGGTGGGTCCCAGTCAATGCCCCTTTCTCTCTCCTATTGTCAATATCACCGGGCGGCTGAGTCCATGGCACACGCACAACCGAACCTTCTGGCCAGCAGCGCCCGCCTCTAGGGCCCTCTCATTGGAGGCTTCAAACGGGAAGCGGAGCCTCATTGGCCAGAGTTCCCCTTCACTCTCGTGCCAGCAGGTTAGGCTGAGAGCCGATCCGGGATTGGCGGCGGGGGGGCGGAGAAAGAGGAGGGTGGGAAGAGAGGAGGCCACGGATTGGACCGAAGTCAGAGAGACCCGGATGCAGCCGCGATCTCCGGCCGCGCTGTTGCCGCTTCCGCCAGGCGGTAGGGTAGGCTGCGTGGGGAAGCCAGGCTGACTCTGGGCTGCAGAATCGTCTTCTACTCCGCAGGTGTGCGACTGGCACGTCCGCGGGATGGGTTTCCGCGCAATGCGGAGTCCCTGAGAGGGCGGTGGTCATCTTCCAGCAGAGAATTCCAGGGGTCGTCAAAGGATGGGGAAACCTTGCGAGCCTTGATTCCGCCCCCTTCGTCGGCAAAAATGACCCTGCTGGGCTCGCGGAGACCCACTCAGCTCTGCTGCGTAGACAGAAGTGTGCCCCCGCCCTTGCCTGTGCGCCACTGCATGTGTAAATATTGGGCTGCTTGCAGCCAGCTGTGAACGGGAGGCCAGACCGGAAATCTGAACCCCTGGGGCCAGGCCAAGGCTTAGTTATGGCTCAAATTGTCTCTCACCTCGTCTCCTTTTCCTTAAACCTCGGTTTGGAGTATCAGCTCCTGAAGCTCTGCGGATCTCGGTTGAGGGCAGCCTGGAGCAGCTTATGCAAGTGGGAATAGCGTGTACGCTCTGCAATCATTTATTGCAATGAACCGCAGAGGCACGGAGCTCTGGGATACCCTGCTTCAGCCTTAAGGAGATTTTAATTAGTAAATTGAATCCGAAAGAGTTCCTGCAGAAGACTTTACATAACCCTAACTAGAGAAGCGATAAAATATTTAGAGGCGATCCCTGATGAGCCTCAGGCCAAGTGATATTGCCCCGATATTCTAGGACTTTTGCTCTACGTAAATTCTTGCTGTGTATATATTTTCGGTCTTTAACACTAGCTATAAAAACAAGACCTTGGAAAGTGAGGGGGAAAGGGTATTTTTAAAAAAGCATTCCTAATTCTTCAACCCAGGGATAAATACCATTGGCATTTTTGTGTGCCTCCCCCTCCAAAGTTGTCTGGGTTTTTTAAATAATATTATGTATGCTCTTATGTGGTTCAGTTTTTTCCCCCTCGACATTATATCATGTTTTCACTCTATTTAGAAAATAAAACCTTATGTTTGAAAATCACATACGCCATATGTGCAACTGACCACACCAAAAAAAAAGACAGCTTTGCATTTCTCTTGTTTTTTGTTGTTCACTTCTGAGAAGTTGCACGTTTCTTTGCAGACTCCCAGAAATGACTCTAGTAGAGGGGTTGGGGGAGAGAGATTTATGCTATTAGTGATTTTTTTTAATTCCTGTTTTGAATTGAAATGAGAAACAGGAAAAGGTAGCTCTGTGACCTGGCTGCATGCTCCCTCTACTGATTGAGATGATGGCCAGTGTGTGCCCATTTTTTGCTCTGATTCAAAGTTCACCACCAGTACGCCTTTAACACTGGCTAGAATACTAGTCTCCTTCCTACCTTCCAGTAACTTGCTTTCCATCGCTCCATTTCCAGTCTTGAAGAAAAGCTCAGTGTCGCAGCCATGCAAAATCTGTTTGCTCAATCTGATTGAGGGTAAGTGCAGAATTAAAAGTAAGGAAAAAATGTAAAGCCAACTCAATTTCCCTTGGCAACAGTTGAACTGTTAAAAGTAGTGCACATTTGAAATGCTCACAGCTGCTGCTTAGAACATTTCACATTTTGTAGAATGGGGATTTTGCTTGCAAATTATGGCTTTCTGTAAAGACAATCCATCTCAAAGTTTTCGTTTTGATGGCTGAGTAACTGAAATGGACAGATCTTTTAAATCTTATGGAGTGTCCCTGCCTATGTAAGAAAGTGTTCTTGGTGTGGTGTTGTAATTAGGTATATAGGAAGCCATCATTAACAATATTGTAAATTACATTTCTTCAATCAATAAAAAAAATTATTCCTTGAACCATCACCCACTGCTGGTGACAATATCATCTAGTCCAACCATTTTGGAAAACAATATGGACATACCTTAAAAAATTAAGAATTTAGCTTCTGTATGGCACAGCAATTCTATTTCTGGGAATCTACCCCAAAGGCCCAATATCTTTGCACTGTGTTCCTATGTTCATATGTGTGCCTATGTTCACTGCAGTACTATTCACCATCAGCAAGATCTGGAACCAATCCAAGTGTCCAACAACAGATGACTGGATAAGAAACTGTGGTATATATACAAAAAAGGAATGCTATTCAGCCATACGAAAAAGACAAAGCATGTAATTTGCTGCTATATGGATGAAACTGGAGGGATAGTGAAGTCAGTCAGCAGAGAAAGAGATGTAGAATGATCTCTATATGGAATATAAAGAGGCTTAGTAGGGAAATAATAAAAGGCCAAAAGCAACAGAATCTAATCTTGTCTGTCGAGCTGGGCTTACCATGGCAGTGAGACCCAACAGGGAGGCGATTTTGGGGAAGCTGGAAAGGAGTGTGGGAGGAACACGAGGCAGTGGTGCAAGGAAGTGGACCCTCTGGTAGGGGTCTGGTGTACTCATGTACATCTTGTACTCGTGTACATCTTTGTACATGTAATCATGTACATTTCATGTACATCTTGTACTCATGAAACCCTGTCAATGACAATACTGTAAAATTGTAAATCATGGTCACTGAATTTTTCATTGTTTCAAGAAATTGTTCCATCACTGTATCACTGTCTTCCCGTTCATCATCGATTTGCTCGAGTGGGCCCCAGTAACATCTCCATATGTCCTGTCTCATGCTAGTAGAGCCCAAGGGCATCTGCTTGCTCCAGGAACATAAAGAGCCTCAATCCATTCCGGAATGAGGTCTCTAATTGTTACTGGTATTTGACATATCAAATAC
>JAJIBD010008168.1:5000-60124 GCA_021461705.1 Cryptotis parvus
GAAGCGCCAACAGACCATATTTTTGCAGGTTAGATTGGGGAGAAGAATGCAGAATATTGCCTTAGGAATGCTCATCTCCGTACTTCAGATGGCATTCCCCCCCCCTATTTTTCTTTCTATTTATAAGAGGAAAAATGATATAAAAAAATTTTGTTACTCTGAATTTTCCTAAAAAATGCAGAATCTGCCTGAAGAATCCAAAGCACCTTTGTGACACAATTTCCATAGGCTAGTTGGATCAATCTCTATGGCACAATCTCTCAGCAGACACGATGTTGGTAGAAATTGAGGTCCTGTTCGTAGACCACCCGAAACGTTTAAGGATTCTATCTAGTAGAGATTTGCTATCAATACTGAAATCTTATCTCTTTAAAAATTATTTTTTATTATAAAAATATAATATAACCCCCTGAGTGTCACCGGGTGTGACCCAAAAGTAAAAAATATAATTGTGAGATATACAATTATAAAACTGTTCATGATTGGGTTTTAGTCATACAATGTTCTAGCACTCATTTCTCCACCAGTGCACATTTTTCTACCACCTAAAACTAGAAATAGAGCTCCCATTTGATCCAGCGATACCACTCCTGGGAATATACCCTGGGAGCAGAAAAAAACAGAGCAGAAATACTATCTGCACATCTATGCTCATCGCAGCACTATTCACAATAGCCAGAATCTGGAAACAACCTGAGTGCCCAAGAACAGACAACTGGATAAAGAAACTGTGGTACATTTACACAATGGAATACTATGAGCTATTAGGAAAAATGAAGTTAAGTTATCCTATAAATAGATAGACATGGAGAGTATTTTTTTTAGGTGTTTTTGGTCAACCTGGTGATGCTCAAGGGTTACTCCTGGCTCGGTGCTCAGGAATTACTTCTGGCAAGCTTGGAGGTCCATATGGGATGCTGGGGATTGAACCCAGGTTGGCTGTGTGCAAGGCAAGTCCTGTCCTGCTGGACTGTCTCTCCAGCCCCAATAAAAAACCTTGTCTCCCAAAGATCTCAAATACTTTGAGAAGGTCAGTAATAAAGGATCCTTAAGAAGAGGACATTGGATCTGGCTAAAATTGGCATTGGTCATTCAAGAAATGAATCAAGCCTATAAGCCCTCTAGCCATGTAAAAATCAACTGTTGCTGTTATCTAAAAAAATCTTAAATAGCTGGAGAATAACGTTCATTTAAGATTTTAAGAGTTTTTAAGTTATGTGTCATAAAGCCTTAGCTTCCACAATAACAGTAAGATGGTTTCTTGATATGCTGTTTAGTGGCCTGAGTACTCAGTTTGAAGTACTGGTCTAAGTACTCAGTTTGAAGCAACTTTTTAAAAAAATTTTTTTTATTATACCATGAGACATACAATTACAAAGGTATTCATAATTGGTTCTTGGTAATACAGTATTCCAGCACCCATCCCTCCACCAGTGCCCCATTTCCACCACCAATGTACCCCCCCCTCCTGCCCACCCCCAGGCTGCCTCAATAGAGGTGCCTGGCTCTTTATTTTTTTAAAAATTTTTTAATTAAACATTTTATTATTATTAGATACATGATTATTAGATATTCTGCAGTTTTGGAACAGAAATTTGTGTTTATTACTTAATAAATTATTTTTCCTAAAAAAACATTTTTATTATACCACCGTGAGTTATACAATTACAACGTTGTTCATGTTTGGAGGTTTCAGTCACATAGTGTTCCAGCACCCCACCCTCCACCAGTGCCCATTTCCCACCACCAATGTCCCCAATTCCCTCCCCCTCCCATAGCCTGCCTAAATGGCAGGTTCTTTGTCTCTTTTCTCTCTCCCTCTCTTTTCCTTCCTTCTCCTACACATTGTGGGTTGAAGCAAGTTTCTTTTTTTTCTCTTTGGGTCACACCTCAGTGATGCTCAGGGGGTTACTCCTGGCTCTGTGCTCAGGAATTACTCCTGGCACGGTGTGGGGGACTATATGGGATGCCGGGGATTGAACCTGTGTCAGTCGCATGCAAGGCAAATGCCCTACCTGCTGGACTATCGCTCTGGCCCCTGAAGCAACTTTAAATTTAGACCATCCTCCATTAGAACCAATGTTCTGCAAGTGAATAATCCTATGATTTTGAGCAGTTTAACATTTCTTAAATGCCTGTCTTCCTTCCACCCTCCCTTCCCCACTCTCTCTTTTTTCTTTCTTTCTCTGTTTTTTGGATCACATCTGGCTGTGTTCAGGGCTTACTTCTGATTCTCCACTTAGATCACTTCTGGTGGGACTTGGGGAATCTTATGTGATACCAGGGATTGAACTTGGGTCAGTCATAGGCAAGGTGAAGTGCCCTACGCTCTGTCTTATTGCTCCAGACCCCAGGTTCGTTTATTTTATTTCATCAGAGACATATATTATTTCCTGAAGAAGTTTGCAATCCACTGGTTGTACGATAATTTTCAGAACTACACAGAAACTGAAAAAAACTTCAGCAAAATGCAAGCCAATATATTTTTTTGCAAGTAGCTAATTAATCAAGAAATTGAGTGTTGAAGGAAGGCAACTTTGCTTTAATGGGACCAGTAATTTAAAAGCCATGTAAGATTCTACATACTCAGTCAAGAAAAGTTGATTTCTAGGTCTCAGTCAAGAAAAAAGTTGGTTTCTAGGTCCCAGTTAAAGGCTGGATCTTTTGACTGCTGTTGAGCCCTGGGCAGGTGACAAAGTTCAGAAAGGCAAGAATCCTTAGAGAAGTCTTTGTAATCTGAGGTTTGGAACCTGTCCAAGCTGATTAGCACTGACTCTCATCTCCTTTTCTCCTAGTCCATTATCCCCTCCACTCCAGCAAACATATATCCACAAGTGCAGATATGTCCACAGTCAACATACATAGAAGCACAGACATACACAGGTTCTGAAAGATAAACAGAAACAAGTTTAAACAGACTCACATAATCCTGCTGATGCGCAGACATTAAACAGGAAGGTGTGGAGGCCTCATTCCCCGCCCCAGGAACCACAAGGACACTTGCGGCCCTGCCCATGTTTGCATCTCGGGGACTGCTGTCCTTCACCCAGCTCACACACTCTAAGGCTAGCAGGAAAATATAGCCCTCATTAAGAGCCAAAATAACTCCATAAAAGCCCCAGAAACTGTAAGGAAGGAACTAGATTTATATAGGGCTATATTGCTAAAATACCGTTACGTGGTCATGAAAATAGAGTAACAGAGATAATAAGCAGTATCCTGTTAGTGTAAAATAACAAACCAGAATCTAAATCTCCCTTGTCAGCAACTACAAGACTCTAAGAACAATGGAAACGCATAGGAATCCAGCTTCTCTGGAAGAGAAGGCAGGAAGAG
Source organism: Cryptotis parvus (assembly GCA_021461705.1). Classification (NCBI taxonomy): domain Eukaryota; kingdom Metazoa; phylum Chordata; class Mammalia; order Eulipotyphla; family Soricidae; genus Cryptotis; species Cryptotis parvus. The sequence continues at coordinate 8,337 of JAJIBD010008168.1, forward strand.
AAGCCAAGGCAAGACCTTAAATTCATCAAAATGAATTTGATAAATTAGGGTTCAGGTATGCTGGTGGTAAATGCATCTAACTAAACCTCAGAGTCAACAACACTGTAAGGATAAGACGCAAACCACAATAATCAAATGAAACTATGTAGCTTTGAGGGTGGAAGCCTGGAGAGTGGTGGAGGGAAGTTGACACTGATGGTGGGATTGGGATTGGGATTGGGATTGGAACATTGTATACCTGAAACTCTACTGTGAATGACTGTGTAAATTGTGGTGCCTTCATACAAACCAACCAACTGAACAACAACAACAACCCAGAGAGGCAGTTTAAAAATGTCTACCTGAAAACCAAGTTATGAAACTTGCCTGTGAATGGATGGACATGAAGAGGATCAAGCTGAGTGAAATTAGCCAGAGGGAAAAGGACAGATATAGAATGATTGCATTTATTTGTGGGATATAAAGAACAAATAGCATGATACCAATATCCAAGGCCAGACAAAACATGGATCAGGAGGTCTTGTCAGTGGGTGGAATCTACTGCAAGTATGTGGGAATCAGAGGTTAGGTAAGACAGAGAAAGAAACAGTGTACTAATAATTATTGTAAATGATAATATCAGCGTAGAACTGAGAATTGAATGTCGGCAAAGGAATATACATGATAACCTCTAAATGTATGTATTGCAAGCCACAGTGTGTGAGAAGGGAGAGAGAGAGGAGATAGAGACAGAGAGAGGGAGAGAGAGATAGAGAGAAAGAGAGAAATAGAGAGGAAAAGTTCCTGCCATAGAGGCAGGCTGGGGGGGGGCGGGAATCAGGGGACATTGGTGGTGGGAAATGGGCAGTGGTGAAGGGATGGGTGCTGGAACACTGTATGACTGAAACCCAAACATGAACATCTTTGTAATTGTATAACTCATGGTGGTATAATAAAAATTTTTTTTAAAAAGAAAATTTAATAATTAAAAAATGTCTACCTGGTCATGAGCGGATGGAATAGAGTTCACATATGCTATAAACGTAAATGTTTAAATGTAAAATGTTAAGCATTAGTTTCTGTAGACTATAAACCTAGCATTGAATATTTATCCTTGGTTATTATAATATCTGTCTACTAGAAGTATATAAGGATAGTATTTTCTTTTTTACAGACCAAGCCTTATTACACGAACTTGGTCTTTTAATACCTGGAATAACAGGTCTTAGAGATGCAGGTAGCTGTAAAGAACTGAACTTACAATAATAAGTATACCCAGTTTACAAAAAGCCCAGGTGAGGTTAGAATCGAATATATTGCTGCTAACTATCTCAAAACACATTAATTTATAATATGTTTTATTTGGTTACCTGAGGTATGGGAATTCCTAGTTTTAGCACTTTGGCCTGTAATTTGAAGAGTTCCCCTACACTTTGCAAAGTCCTTAAATTATTTGATCATACACCAAGGATTTTTTGTTTTTTTGGTTTTTTGGTCACACCCGGCAATGCTCAGGGTTTCTCCTGGCTCTGCACTCAGGAATCACTCCTGGCAGTGCTCGGGGACCATATGGGATGCCGGGGATCGAACCCGGGCCGGCATGGGCCGGCCCGCGTCAAGGCAAATGCCCTACCCGCTGTACTATCATTCCGGCCCCAACACCAAGGATTTTAATATAGAATTTTCTATATTTAACATGTGATGAAATTATCACAAGAATCTGGTACTTACATGTGTCCAAATCACTTTTCTACAGTAATTTGCAAGTTCAAAAGCTCAATAAGGATTAAAATCAAGCCCGTCATTGCAGTGCAGCTGCTTAGCATATTCATGGTCAAAGCACAGGTCTTCTGGAATAAATGAAAGCATTCTGCTGTCACTGGGGACGTTGTTTTGGCCATTTGGAGATGGTGGTGGTATGATAATTTTGTACACTAAAAGCAAAAACATTCTATAAAGAACATACCAACTCAATTAAAAATGTTCTATAAATTGGAATTTCTTATATTTAAAAATAACATCTTCCAAAATTTGAGTAAGTTTTAGTGACTCCGAGACCATTTTCCCTGACTCCTCTTTTTGCCAAATAGAAATTTCATTTCTACAGGTGTTCCAAATATTCTTACTTACCAGGGTCTCTGCAGGTTTCTCTAAAGCTACATATGTAAAGATTCCTGAGAAAAGGAACTGAAAGGAAAAAAAATAACATTTATTAGTACCCACACTTCATATTTATATCTAAACTTAAAGTATGAGAGGATTCTGTACTGATGTCACGTGAAGATTATCATTTAACTCTTTAGTGCAATCATTGGAAAAAATTTGGAAACGATTCTGGTGTTACAGAGATGAGAGAAGGCTTAAGGTCTCCGATCATTAATGCAATGTATGAATTGGAAATAGGCAATATTTTATTTATGAGTCTCTAAAGCAAGGCCAGTTGGTGAGCTTGCATGGCGCTGAGGTGGTTCAGGGGTGTTACTTCCAAACTTCTGGAAGTACAGGAAAGTGGGGGAGATAGACCCTCCTCACTCCAAGGAAGCCTGGAGATTTCAATCACCAGGTGTTGGCCATAATTCTTTACTTCCATGCTCTTTCCATGATCTTCTAGTGGTTGGACTATGAGAAGTCATAATATCTTCTCTTCCCCATAGTTTCAGACTTGTTATTTTATTTGCTCTGGCTGGAATGTCAGCAGACGTGCTACCCCAAATTTGGTTAGCATACATGAGCCAAAGTAAGGCTCGGGAAGAATGTGCTTGAATGCCAAGTTTGCCTTCTGTGCTCCTGCTTTTCCCTGGGATTATATCTTAAGGAGCACTTGGTTTCTGTACTGTGAGGTATATATGGAACAGATGTGTGCTTAATCTGTAACCTGAAGTCATTCCTGGTTAGTCGTAGCCTAAACAGTTGAATCTTTCATAATTTATAGATGCCTGAAAAAGAGAGACTTAGAACTATATATCACTCTGTTTTGCAATGTTGTTATATTGATTAGTAATAGTAATCTTTTCTCTAACTCCTAACACAGCTATCTAATTTAAATTGATAACTCATAATCTTTTCTACCTTCCTACGTATTCCTTCACCCTTTATCTTTTAAAATTTCTATTGTGGTCCTGAACACTGCGGGAGCAGCCCCTGAGCACAGGGGTGTGTGGCTCCTCCCAAAAAGCAGTTACAATTTTGTTATGAAAACATCATGATTTAAAAAATTACACACAAAAGATTATTTTTTCTTATTGGTATAATTATTTAAATCTAGAGATATGAATTTTAATTTTTTTAAAAATTTTATTTATTTATTTATTTATTTATTTATTTATTTATTTATTTATTTATTTATTTATTTATTTTTGCTTTTTGGGTCACACCGGCAATGCTCAGGGGTTACTCCTGGCTCTGCACTCAGAAATCACTCCGGCGGTGCTCGGGGGACCATATGGGATGCTGGGGATTGAACCTGGGCCGGCATGGGCCAGCCCGTGCAAGGCAAACGCCCTACCCGCTGGGCTATCGCTCCGCCCGAGATAAGAATTTTTTAAAGGTTAGCAATTGTCCCCTTTTAGTTTTCTGTCTCTAGCACAATACATTTTTTATTTGAATTTTCTTTATTATACCTCAGTGAGATATACAGTTATAAAAGTGTTCATATTTGGGTTTCAGTCATACAATGTTCCAGCACCCAGCCCTGCACCAGTGCCCATTTCCCACCACCAATGTCCCTGATTTCCCCTCCTCCTCCAGCCTGCATCTATGGCAGACAATTTTCACTTCTCTCTCCGCTTTCTCTCTCTCTTCCTTCTCTTACATTGTAGCTTGCAGTACATACATTTATAACACAATGCTTAATTCAGAATGTCATTAAATATGATGAGTAAATTAATGGATAAAATTCAGGAAATATTTTTTCTTACTTACAATTACAGATGACCATTGTGGGTATCCTGATAACACTGTGATAGGATAATAATTATTTACAAATGTAGAGGCTTGAGATATGTATAGATATGACCAGATAAGTCCCAGATTCATAATAAAAATAGCGTTCAGAATTTGTATGACCTGGGAGAAAAGAACACCATTATTTATTATTACCACTAATATGCTATTACTTATTACTTTCCCAGTCCAACATTTGAAATAAACAAATATCACAAAGTGTCAAGGTAGAGAGCAAAGGATAATATCCTCATAGAATTCTGGGTTTTGTAATATTACAAAACCCAGATTTTATTTGATATTACAAATCATTTGTAATGATATTACAAATGATTTGTAATATCATTTTTGTAATGATATTACAAAAATCATTTGAGTTGATTCTTCAACTCAAATGAAGAGGGTTGTTGTCTCTTTCAGAGTAGTTTTCAGGTAAAATGGTTGTTATTTCAATGTACATTAATTTTTTTTTGTGTTTTTGGGTCACACCGGTGATGCTCAGGGGTTTCTTCTGGCTCTGCACTCAGGACTTACTCCTGGCGGTGCTCGGGGGACCATATGGGATGCCGGAGATCGAACCCAGGCCAGTATGGGCCAGCCGTGTGCAAGGCAAACACCCTACCTTCTGGACTATAGCTCCGACCCCTACATTAATTTTTTTTTTGCTCTTTTGAGTCACACCCAGCAATGCTCAGGGGTTACTCCTGGTTCTGCACTCAGGAATTACTCCTGACGGTGCTCAGGGACCATATGAGATGCTTGGAATCGAATCCGGGATGCTGGAGGATTGAACCTGGCTCGGCCACATGCAAGGCAAATGCCCTACACACTGGACTATCACTCTGGCTCTGTCCAATAAATCTTTACTTGAATCTTATTTATTTATCCATGTAGCTCACGACATACATTTGGCATTAGTCCAGAGTCCTGTAAGAGTTATCTATTGCCCCTTAACATCAGCTCTAAAATGGTTAATATACTTACCTGAAGATAATAGCTTTTACATTCCTTTTAATAAATCAAGAAATTCATTGCTAATCATGGGTTTGCAAACTTACAGAATTTAATGCATTTAGTTTCACAATTATATATCTGTATAATTCTCATCACGCCCACCCCAAAGTTTCAGGGACATCCCCTAACCAAAACACCCCAATATTCATTCTTCCCATCCTTTTTCTCATTTTCTCTAGAAACCACCATAAATTTTATAAAATCTAAGTATTAGTATTGATGATTTTTCAGATATTATTTTTATTATTATTTGGGCAACATGGTTATCAGAGTGCTAACATTTATGCTTCTGATGTATAGTTACTGCACCCCACCCTCACAAGGTGCTTTAGACTCTTCAGACATTAGACTTATGTTACTCCTTATCTCCTCAGTGCTTTCTCCAGGCACACCCGCCACTCTTTGGTAGCATGAGTTTTGTGATCAAAGGTCAAGTTTATCATAATTTAGTATTACCTATTTTTTGTTTTGTTTATCCATATACCATAGACGAGTGAGATTACCTGGGTTTAATACGATACTCTCCAGTTACATCAAGTAGCAGAAAATCACATTTTCATATTTTCTTATGGCAGTGCAATAATTCACTGTGTGTGTATACCCCAACTTCCTTAGTCATTCACTTATTGTTGGTCATTTGGGTTGTTTCCGTATGCTGGTGACTGAACTCAGGACCACAAAGAACAGAGTGTGTGTATATATCTTTCCAAATGTAAGGTTCTTAAAAATATATTTGGGTGGCAGAAGGTAAGAAATGGAATTGCTGGGTCATATACAAATTTGTTTCTTATTTTTTATGATGTCTAGACTAAACAGGCTTAGACTCTGTAGGAAAAGAATTTAAACCAGAAACAGAAAAAGTCTAAACAAATGCTATTTTCTCCAGCAGTGAATTAAAGTTCCCTTTTCACCACATCCCCATCAGAGCCGGTTGTTTTCAGTATATTTTAGATATATTCTAGTCTCCTTAGTCTTAGGCGGTATCTCATATATCACTATCATTCTGATTTGCATTTCCCTGACAATAAGTGACTATGAACACTTTTTCATGTGTCTAATGGTCATTCATATGTCTTCTTTGGAAAAGCAGTTGGTCATCTCCTCTGTTTTTTTTTTTTTTTTTTTTTTTGCTTTTTTGGGTCACACCCGGCAATGCTCAGGGGTTTCTCCTGGCTCTGCACTCAGGAATCACTCCTGGCGGTGCTCGGGGGACCATATGGGATGCCGGGAATCGAACCCTGGCCGGCATGGGCCGGCCGCGTGCAAGGCAAACGCCCTACCCGCTGGGCTATTGCTCCAGCCCTGTTGTTTTTTTTTTAATGATTTATTTTAAACACCGTAATCTACAAAGTACAAACTTTTTCACTATAGTTGCTGGAAAGATTCAGCACCAATTGCACCACCAGTGTGCCCCCACCACCAGAGACCCGCATTCCCCTCCCACCCCCTCCCTCCCGATGCCTGCTCACCTCGCCAGCATCAATTATGCTGATCCGTTACAGCTCATATAAGGGAGCAGTAATGATAAAGTCATGCCATTTTTTTTCTAGGCAGATGTGTGGGAGTCTGGTCAGTTTCTGTTCTTGGATTCACTTTCTGGGTTTCCAGAACACAGTGGTTTTCTACTGACAATCCCAGACACACCATCACTACAGCTACTTCACATTTATCTCAACGTCTGTTGAGTTTTTCCTATTCACACATTGAACAATCCATTCTCTAGTGGTTGTTGAAGCTAATTCTCTAAATACAGTCGATGAATATGGTGTTAGACAAAAGTCAATGGAGATCCTCAAATCTCCATTGTGCCATTTGAGTTCACTGTATAGGAAATTACCGAGGTGGTCTACCAGACCTCATGCCCACACACTTCATTTCTAGAAAATGTGTTGGAATACCAGTTAGATGAATATACTAGGTTTTGAGATTATGCGGCGGGCACACATGGGACCTCCCTGTACGGTCCCAGCCCATTGCAGTTCTGGGCGGGTCCACCAGGCCTTGCTGGAGGGCTCTGAGTTGGGGAGGGCGCCCCAGCTTCAGCTCCCCAGGAAGCCTGGTGGATTCGATCACCCAGTCGTGCATACCTGGGCTTGGAGACTATTCTGTCAGGTTTGGCTCTGCTGAGCTGTGGAGTCTGGACCTTGAAAGACTGCGGTTTGTGAAGCATGAGTTTTCGGGCCTCTGGGGGTCTGACTGGGAGGCAGGGGGAGCCCGTCCCTGCCCCCCTTCCAGGACCCCTCATCAGGCCCGCACAGGCGGAGTGGGCAGCAGCTCAGCCCTGTGCCTCTCACTTTTTTTAATGGGGTTTATATATATATATATTTTTTTTCCTTTGATCCCTATGAGTGCTTTATATATTTTGGGTTCTTCATCTGATGTATCATAATAATTTCCTCCATTCAGTAAGGTGTCATGATTTTAACTGGAATTTCATTCTTCCATGCAACTCCTTTTTAATTTGATGTAGTCTCACTATTTATTAATTTTTAATCTTTGTGAATGGAGTCAAATCATTGAAGATAGCTCTGAGGTTCATATCCTAGAGAATTCTGCCAAAGTTTTCCTCAGTGTGAAAGATTATGGTCCCTAATTTTGAGGATCTTAATTCACTTTGAATTAGCTTTTTGTGGGCCTGAGCGATAGCCCAGCGGGTAGGGCGTTTGCCTTGCATGCGGCCGGCTCATGCTGGCCAGGGTTCGATCCCCGGCATCCCATATGGTCCCCGAGCACCGCCAGGAGTAATTCCTGAGTGCAGAGCCAGGAGTAACCCCTGAGCATTGCCGGGTGTGACCCAAAAAGCAAAAAAAATAAATAAATAAATAAATAAATAAAAGAATTAGCTTTTGTGCCTGATGTGAGATAGTGATCAGTTAACTTTTTTTGCATATGTATAGACTGTTTTACCAACACTGTATTTGTTGAAGGTGTCTTTGCTCTATTTCATTCACTTAGCTCTTGTTTATAGGTTAAGTGCCATAAATGAGAATTATATTTGGTTTGGCTTTTTGGGCCACACCCGGCAGCACTCAGTATTCCTCCTGGCTCTGTACTCTGGAATCACTCCTGGCAAGCTCAGGGGGCCAGTTGGGATGCTGGGGATTGAGCCCAGGTTGACACATGGAAGGTAAGTGCCTTCCCACTGTACTATCTCTCCATTCCCCATAACTCTGAGTATATATATATATTTTTTTATATATATATATCCCTCAATCTGGAATTCTATTTTATTCATCCAAAGTCTATCTTTATTCCAGGACCATAGAGTTTTTTATTGCTACAGTTTTAAAGTCAGGAAATGAAATATCGCCTATTTTCCTTTTTTTTCCCCTCACTTCCCCAGAATTGCTTTGGTTATTTGATGAATTTTATGATTCCACATTAATTTTGGTAGTGTTCTAAGTCCTTGAACAATGTTATCAGAATTTTGATGAAGATTGCACTGAATATACATAATATTTTGAGTAAGGTCTTCACGTTGAAAATATTAATTCTTCCAACTCATGAACATGGAATATTTTTCTATTTCATGGTGTCTTTTTATTACCTTCAATAGTGACATAAACTTCAATGTATAAGTCTTTTACATCTTTTGCTGATTCCAAGGTATTTAATGCTTTTGGACCCTATTTTAAAAGCGATTGGTTTTCCTGATTTCTTTCTTGTTAGTATATATAAATGCAACAGATTTTTTTCATATTGAATTTTTTAGCCTGCTACTCTCTACTATTGGTTGATTGTTTCTAAGTTTTTTGGTCCCCCCTGCACACATTTTATTAAAAAAAGAATTATTTTTAGTAGTCTTAAGGGTCACAGTACAATAATTTGTATATTTTGTATATTTGTATATATCTATGTATATTTTGTATATATTTGTATATCTATTTTTTGAGGTGTGATACCTCAAAACAGGTACACCTGGCAGAGCAGAAACCAGCTTTCCCGCTGAACCCCTGCATTCCATGGACCACGAGAGCAACTTCCGACCCGAGTCCACCATCCCGATGGAGCCTCGGAGGAGCCCAGAGAAACCCCCACACCTTGCTGGCAGCGATCTTCACAATCCAAACTCTACAGCTGGTAAGATCTCTACCCAGCAGATTAATCCAGTATCCAGTCTGCAGGTTAATCCAGTCTCCAGCCTGGCTTGTCAGAAACCCAGCCTACAAGGACCCACCACGCAGAGACCTGCCCTTCAGAGGAGAGTATTTCAAGCGCAGGAATGCTTGAGCCTAAGACACAGGTACACCCGGCAGAGCAGAAACCAGCTTTCCCGTTGCACGATTTACCTCCAAATTACCGTAAATATTCAACCCACCCCTCTGAGAGAGTCCCACAAAGTAATGAGAATATAGCGCCCCGCATGGCAAAGCCTGGCAAGCTGTCCGATGCGTGTTCGATATGCCAAATCCAGTAACAGAAATGTTTATTTTCCTGACCCGAAAGAGCCCTTAATAGGGAAGCAGTAAGAAAGGCAAACAAGCAGTGCCTGACAAAATTTCATGGCCATCCTTCCTGAATCAACCAGATGCCATTGGGCTACACTGGCACGTGATAGGGTCCAATGGAAATGTTACTGGCGCCCACTCGAGCAAATCGATGAATAACGGGATTCAAGTGATCAAGTGATCTATGTATATACAATAATTTGTATATTTGTGTATATCTATGTATATTTTTATATATTTATTCATGTATATGTAATATTTAGAAATTCTAATACTGTAGTATTTATTCACTTATGTAGTTTTTAGTTCTTACCGCCAACATTTTTTTTTTTCTGTCTTATACGTGGTCTATTTTGTAGCATTTTGGTAGGATGAAATATATTTTTTTCTGTAGGAAGATACAGAGACAAATCAGAAGCAATAATTTCTTTAGTAAGATATTTAAATTTAGAAGAAATTCTGATTCTGGAACTGCTAATTTTGACTGCTTTAGCACTAACAGATTTTTCTAAAACTCAAACTCTCAACATAAATACTTTAGGAACATATCCATAATTTTGTTCATTTGTAATATTAGATTGAATTGTGTAATAGTATGAGGTGGCTATTCCAATATAGCAGCCCCTCAGGAAATTAGCTAAGTGCACAGATTCACTAGGTCAGGAAAATCACATTTCTACTTGCTCTGCTGTATTTTCTTACTCCATGTTGCCTTTTTAAGATTAAATCTGGTGTTGGGACATCCAACTGGTGGAACCAATAACATAATCTTTATCAGTTGTATGGGAATGTGGCTATGAAAGAGCTATGCTTGGAATATCATGCCTCACTCAAGTGAGAGAAGGAATCCGGAGTTCTGACCTCCGTCGCTATTCCAGAATCAGGGCCGCTGTCTCATTTGCCAAGGTATCGAAAACCAGATGGGCTGGACACGTAATGCGATTTGGAGATAACTGCTGGACTAGAGCCGTTACCGACTGGATCCCACGGGATGTCAAAAGATCACATGGCCGCCCACCTACAAGATGGTCAGACTTCCTTGTAAAGACCCTGAAGGAACTGTTTGAGGCTCTTCATATTCCTGAATCAACCAGATGCCATTGGGCTACATTGGCACGTGATAGGGTCCAATGGAAATGTTACTGGCGCCCGCTCGAGCAAATCGATGAATAATGGGATTCAAGTGATCAAGTGAAGTGAAGTGATGGGAATGTGGAAAAAAAAAGCTCTATTTGTAAGGTGGGACCATAAGTCAGAGATAATAAAACATACAGAGCAGTGCTTAACAGCTATGAAAAAATAACTCCCAAAGAGCTATAACTGAAATTGTAAAAAAATCTTTAGGATGTCTGTATAATCCAACTAGTCTTCCCAAGACTTCACGCATAATAGCAGTGAGAAATTTTCCTTGAAACTTTTGGGTCAAAGCTGACCATTAATCTCAAACTTGGTGCATACATACTCTCCCCCACACCCTACCCCTGGGGTTGTTTGGGCTGGGCTCTTGATGAAAAGATGTAGACCCCAATAGCCGAATTGCCTTATCCTGCCCTGATGAACAAACAGACGTTGAGGATCGGAGTTTCTTGAACTTCACGAGAGCTGTTGACCTTTTAGCCCCTATTTCTTTGGAAACCTGGTAGACTTCTTGCCCTCATCACTCTATCACTGTGTCACTGTCTTCCTGTATATCACCAATTTGCTCAAGTGGGCACCAATAACACCTCAATACATCCTGGCACATGCAAGATAGCCCAAGGGCTTCATCCCACTCCAGGAACATAAAGAGCCTCAAACCATTCCATCAGGTCATGTGAATGAGGTCTATAATTGTTACAGGTTCATAAAGATATTATCAGCTAATAGGAGACTATTTCTTTGTCTCCTATAAATGGAAAAAATATGTTGGTTTAAAAAATTTTTGGTTTTCAACATAGAACTGAGCATTAAATACAGGCAAAAAAATGCACATGATGGCTTCCAAGTGTATGTAGTGCAACCCACAATGTGTAAGAGAAGGAAGGGAGAGAGAGGGAGAAAGAAAAGAGATAAAGAACCTGCCATTTAGACAGGCTATGGGATGGGGGAGGGAATTGGGGACATTGATGGTGGGAAATGGACACTGGTGGAGGCGGGTGCTGGAACACTATGTGACCGAAACTTCCAAACATGAACAACGTTGTGATTGTATATCTCACGGTGGTATAATAAAATGTTTAATTAAAAATATTTTGGTTTAAAAAACCACCTTTTAACCTTTAGCAGATGACTTTGACAATTTTGCTCTCTCTGTTCCAATGTCTGAGGAATCTTCACCCCGCCCATGCCCACGCTGCCCGCCCTCCAACAGAGCCATCTCCAGGCCTAAAAGACCTCAGTCCGTAGAAGGTCTGAAACAAATTCTTATGAATTTGTCTTCCCTTTGCACAATGCACGAACTCTCTAGAGATGTCCCTTGACATGGCCTACTGATGCGTGAAGCGGAAAACTCCAGAAAGATGTACTGAAATGAGCCGAAACTGAGATTCTTTTTATTCTTACCTGTTTTATTTTGTGCTGCCCATATCGCTCAGCCTTTCAACAGCCCGACCTCCTCCTCGATTGTACTAGCCAGTGATGAGAGAAATGGCTGCAGACACTGGACTCACAGAGGCCCAGCGCTGGGCGCCCGACCTCAAAGGACTCCGCACCCACAGGCTCCCTCCCTTCATCCCAGGGACCTCATCCCGGCCTAGAGAGGCATGATCTTAAAGGTGGTCTCTTAGTTTCTGATCTTTCTGTTCCGAGAGTCCCGGTTTCAGCCCCTTGAGAAGTGGACGGTGTTTCTTGGGGGTGCCCCTCATCCCTGGCGGGTGCGGTCCCAACGCTGCGGTTGTGGCGAGGGGCGCGGGAAGCACGAGGACATTGGCGCGCAGGGAGGCCTGGAGGAGTGTGCGAGGTGCTGCAGGCCCCAGGGAAGGCAGCGTGGGTGCAGGGCGGGGTTCTGGGATCACTTCCACGCTCAGGGTCTGGGCTGCTGGGGATTCCCTGGACTGTCGAGGAGACAGTTAGATCACACAAAGCCTTTCCGCAGGGACCCCTTGACTCTCCGTTATGAAGAGAGCTCATTGCTCAGCAAATCTGGCCTCTAGGCGGTTAATTCCCTTCTTCCCACCCCTTTTTCTTAGATTATTAAAGAAAGATGAAACTATAAGTATAGGCAACGTGGCTGTGTATTTATGAAATTCAGTGAAATAAAATGCCATAAAAGGTGTCAGTGGTCTAGAAATCAATTGAGATTTCATTTACAGCTGTACTAGAAATGACCTATAAAACAAGCACGTTTAAAACAAATACATAAACACCGACGATGTGCTCATGGGTTTGAACCATTTAGACGTCATCATTTCCTCCCAAATCCATTGATAGATTTTGTTGCTGAACCAATCTAAATCCAAGCAGGGTTTGATGTAAAATATCAGCAAGTTGATTTCAAGACAGCTTTAACATAGCACAGCTTTAGGAAGGAAAGCTGATTCCAGATTGACATAAATACTCAAAGAATGTAGATGATCCAGAACAGCTTTTTTAGTCTATTATTATTATTATTATTATTATTATTATTATTATTATTATTTTATATCCCTCAGGTGAATGCAATCATTCTATGTCTCTCTCCTGATTCATTTCAGTTCACATGATACTCTCTACATGTCCATCCATTTATAGGCAGATCTCATGACTTCATTTTCCCTAAAAACTGCTTAATATTCCATTGTATCGACTACCATAGTTTCTTTCTTTATCCAGTCGTGGATCCTTGAGCACTGGGGTTGTTCCCAGATTCTGGCTATTGTGAATTGTGCTGCAATGAACATAGACGTGCAAATGACGTTTCTGCTGTGTGTTTTTGGATCTCCATGGTGTATTCCCAGAGTGGTATTGCTGTGTAAAAATGGGAGCACAATTTCTAGGTTTTCGAGGATGCCTGTATTCTTTTCCAGAAAGGCTGGACCAGTGGGCATTCCCACCAACAGTGAGAGTGAGTCCCTTTCTCTCCTCAGCGGAGCGGGAGCTCGTTGTACTTATTCTTTCAGACTTGTGCCGCCAGTCTCTGTGGTGTTAGACCGTGCTGGGAAAATTGGGCAGCTGCATGTGAAAAAAATCAACTCGGACTTCTATCTAATACCATGCCAAGTCAGACTGAAATGGGTTAAAGATCTCAACATCAGACCTGAATCCATAAAGTACCTGGAAGAAAATGCAGGCAAAACCCTCCAGGACATTGATGCTAAGGGCATCTTCAAAGATGAAACACCAGTCGGCAGGCAAGTAGAAGAAAAGATAAACAAATGGGACCAGATGACACTCATAAATTTCTGCATCTCAAAAGAAATGGTGACTACGCTACAAAGACAGTTCACGGAATGGGAAAAATTATTTACCCAATACCCATCTGATAAGGGATTAATATCCAAGATATATAAGGCACTGGTTGAACTTTACAAGAACAAAAACATCCAACTCCATTAGTAACTGGGGAGAAGAAATGAACAGAAACTTACTCAGAAAAATAATTCCAATGGCGAAAAAGCACGTAAGAATGTTCTGCATAATAATCAAAGCAGTAAGTCTCCCTTTTGGTTAGCTATATGAATGCTTGAGCCAAGTACTGGTGTTTTTCTTCGATGGATTCTCTGTACTGTGTTTCTATGTATATGTTCTAGGTACCTCCTACATGCATGCTATACCCCAAACTAAGAACTGTTTCAGGTTTAAACTCTGCTGTAATAAGGCCCCAAAAATTTACATATTAAAATCCTAATTTTAGGGCCATCTGCATGGAATCAGTTATCATCTAGGACTTAATTTTTTTTTTTTGCTTTTTGGGTCACACCTGGCAATGCTCAGGGGTTGCTCCTGGCTCTGCACTCAGGAATTACCCCTGACGGTGCTCAGGGGACCATATGGGATGCCGAGGATCGAACCCAGGTCGGCCGCGTGCAAGGCAAATGCCCTACTCACTGTGCTATCACTCCGGCCCCGAATTTTTTTTTTTTATTCTTTAAAATTTCAAATGTTGAGCATTTGGAGGAAGATTTGTGTATCTGGATCATGATAAAATGCATATATAATTGTAAGTTCTTGCCTTCAGATTCCGTAAACTTATACTCTATTCCACATTAAGTCTGAATGATTTGCTTTGCTGATAAACTAAAGGCAACTTTATGAGTGTGGATGAAATTGACGTTTGCTGAGACTTTAGGAGCCAAGATTTTACATGCTGTATAATATGTTAAACAGATTGTTAAGGAGCAATATGTCTTAGATATTGCTGTTTATCTATTTTCTCATGCTTATTAGAAGTTGCTTTAAATATTTTGGTGGTCCGTTGTCAGGTGACTATGATGTATCCATTGATCATTGATGACCATCCCTATTTCTTACAGACTTTTAAAAAACTGGAAGCCTATGTTGTTTGATATAAGTATGGCCACTTCAGTCCTTTTAGGCCATCGTTTGCCGGTAAGATCGTTTTCCAACCTTGACTTGGAACATGTGCTTACCATGACGGTTAAGAGGTGTCTTTTGTAGGCAGCAGAAAGTTTGGTGCCGTTTCATGATGCAGTCTGCTACTCTACTTCTTCATTGGTGAGTTCAGCCCTTGGCCATAAGAGATTATTAAGATGAAGAAATTTATTGCTATCATTTTGTAGAAATTGTGAGTGTTTGTCAAGTTTAGTTTGTCTGTTAAAGAAGACATTTAATGACTTGTAAAGGTGGTTTCAAGGCTATGTACTGCTTATTTCTTTTTTTTTTAATTTATGTTTTTTTTTTTTTTTTGGGTCACACCCGGCAATGCTCAGGGGGTTTCTCCTGGCTCTGCACTCAGGAATTACTCCTGGCTGTGCTCGGGGGACCATATGGGATGCCAGGGATCGAACCGGGCCAGCATGGGCTGGCTGCATGCAAGGCAAACACCCTACCTGCTGGGCTATCGCGCCGGCCCCAGTACTGCCTATTTCTGCTGGCACTGGGCAGCTTCAGCCTGTTGAGTAATCCTCCTGGGATTCTCCTCAAAGAGAGGAGATGGGGAAGACAGCACCAAAGGGGGTGTTTTCTTCTTTTTTTAGTATAACACCGTGAAATACACAATTACAAAGATCTTCATAAGATGTTCATATTTGGGTTTTGGTCATACAGTGTTCCAGCACCCATCCCTCCACTAATGCCCATTTCCCACCACCAATGCCCCAATTCCCTCCCTCCTCCCTAGCCTGCCTCCATGGCAGGTTCTTTATTTCTTTCCCTTTCTCTCTCTCTTTTCCTTCCAAACGGGGTGCTTTAATCTCCCCATAATTTGTAAAGGAATCATTTGTCCTTGCATAGTTTCAAGCAGCTCAGGCTCGACATCGGGTTGTCCTTTCTCCCTTGCAGAGAGCGTCTATTGATCGAGTTATACACACTAGTTCCCGGAGCACACCCAAGTCCACAGGAGCACTCCCAATTCTCTGCGTCTATGTTTAACTTCTTTGTCTTTTTACTCCCCCTATCTGTCAACTGTATTGTTTCTCATTCTATCCCTCTCCGCCTCTCTTCACGGAGTGGTTTCTCTTTCCCTAGATTAGCCCTGTTTGATTTCAATAAAATTGTTGCTGTCCATTAGGCGGGAGAATGACCATGGTCCTGAATGAACCAGGGGGTATGGACAACGCTGGACCGTGACAATTCATACAGATTTGTATCATTCACTCAAATTTGAAGGATTGTCAAGCTAATAAAGTTTTCTTGATGGGATGTGTATTGTATTTCATTCAGGGTTTTTCCCCCTAACTCTCCATTTTCTTCATCCCTGTAAAGTATAATTTTATGGATATGCTGTGAATCTTATGGGGTAGTCTTTACATCTAAGTTCCTTTTTTGATCTCACTTTTAATATTATTCTCTGTTTTGGCTTTTGTTATATTGATCACAGCTTGACTTGGGGTTTTTCTATTTGAGTTTATTTTGCCTAAAACCCTTTGAGCTTTATTCTGGGTACATGCAAATTTAAAACTCTGGAAAATTATTATTTATGTTTTTATTTTTTAGGAGTTGTTCATTGATTTCATCCTTCTGTTCCCTGGAATTGCCTATGATACACTTGAAATCCTTCTGTAATTTTCTGGTGTATTTTTCATTCTTTCCATGTTTTTCCCCTAATTTTTTCCTGAAGGCTTCCTATATCTTGTCTGAGATCACTGGTTTGTTTCTCAGCTTGTCACTGAGACCTTCATTGAGCTTTTCAACTTTACATTCCATGACTCCAGTTCCATCT
Organism: Cryptotis parvus; assembly: GCA_021461705.1. Lineage (NCBI taxonomy): Eukaryota > Metazoa > Chordata > Mammalia > Eulipotyphla > Soricidae > Cryptotis > Cryptotis parvus. The sequence goes on from JAJIBD010008168.1 coordinate 25,017, forward strand.
TTCTCTTTTCTCTCTCTCCTCTCTCTCTCTCTATATATATATATGTATATATATAAACTATAAATAATTAAGCTATAGAGTTTTTTCTTACATCCGGCAATGCTGAGGGGTTATTCCTGGCCCTGCATTCAGGAATTACTCCTGGAGATGCTCGGGGGGACCATATGGGATGCCAGGGATCGCAGGTTGGCCACGTGCAAGGCAAATGCCTACCTGCTGTGCTGTCACTCCGGCCCCCAACTAAAGCTTTCTTATCTCCTCTCTCATGCTTACTTTCCCCCCTATTTGTTAAGTGCACAGTCATTTCTTTGTACTCATTAAATATGTTCTCTTTCAAGTCACTGTCTGAGACTCTATAGAGCTGATTGGTGCTGGTAGAATAGTCCAGATTATCATATTCACCCATTAAGTTTGCTGGGCTTCTATGCTTCTCCATTATATGCTCTGAGAGCTATGGGGAAGGCCTGGTTTTGTAGCCTTAATATGAGGTGGCCGCCATCTTAACCTACATGTGGCCAGGGTCCAACTGGAACTCCTAAGTTCAGGATTTTTCCTATTGCTGATTTGTGTGCCTGAACCTGTGTTAAGTAAAAGCATTTTGAAACTTCGCCAGATTCTTGCGTCTTTCTCAGTCTGCCGGCCGCTGATCCCCTGGGACATAAGGGGATCCCTGACCCTGCTCCCGGATTTTGTGTGTGTGTGTGTGTGGTGCGTCAGCGTTTCCTTGCACTACACTATGGGAATCTCTATAATTTTTTCCTTATAGGGCACTATCTTTCTTCAGAAAACTTTTTTAATTTTTTGTTTGATTTCACTTGCTTAATTTTATATTATTTCCTCCTTCTCTTGTGGTTATAATGACCAGGGGTTGCAGCATGCCTAATGTGTTGCTCACATACTTAGTTGTAGGTTGCTCATGTGTTTTTGTTGTGCTCATGCACTTGTTGGTGCTTGTGTGGCATCACACTTTGTTAGTTGTAGCAGTCACTCATAGTCCGGTAGTAATGCTTAGCCAGGGGGTCACGGTGACACTCACACACATATGCCCCAGGACTTAGTATTCACGTGTCTTCTAGTCATGATGCTTACACACACCTTGTTCCAGTAGTAAAAACTGATTGAGGACCAGGAATCACATTTGTTTTGTGATTGGTTGGGGACTTGGAATCACAGATTGTGCGGTGCCAAACACAAATGACAGAACTGTCTTTGCTGACCTCAGGACGTTGCTAATTGCACGCAGGGGCATGGATGAAAGAACTGATGCTTACAAAGCAGGAACTCAAGTCTCTGAGCTATCCTGGTGCCCAAAGCTCAGGCTACATTTGTTTCTTGTGGTTCTGGGGATGGGAACCAGGGCCTCACACATGTGAATCCCTGAGCCACATTCTCTCTGCACTATCAAATAAGAGTATAATATAAGAAATATAGTTTTAGGACCAGAGAGATGGTACAGGAGTTAAGGTACACGCCTTGCATATGGCCAACTTGATTATATCCCCTACTCCTCTGGGGACAATCCAGAGCATTACTGGGGACAATCCAGAGCATTGCTGGGGACAATCCAGAGCAATCCAACAATACTGGCAGTGGCCCAACCCTTCCCTTTGTTCCATATCCAGAAAAACCAGAAAGACTTAAAAGGTCACACTGTATCACGGTATCACTGTCTTCCTGTTGTTCATCGATTTGCTTGAGTGGGCACCAGTAACATCTCCATACATCCTGTCGCAAGCAAGTGTAGCCCAAGGGCATCTGCTTACTCCAGAGACAGGAAGAGCCTCAAACCATTCTTCACTGTATCACTGTATCACTGTCTTCCCGGTCATCATTGATTTGCTCGAGTGGGCACCCGTAACATCTCAATATGACCTGTCTCATGCAAGTAGAGCCAAGGGCACCTGCTTCCTCCAGGAACATAAAGAGCCTCAAACCATTCCATCAGGTCATGGGAATGAGGTCTATAATTGTTACTGGTATTTGGCATATCAAATACAACACGGGTAGCTTGCCAGGCTCTGCCGTGCGGGTAGCAAACCATTCTTCAGGTCATGGAATTGAGGTCCATATTTTTACTAGTTTGCTTGCCAGGCTCTGCCGAGTAGGTGGTATACTCTCAGTAGAAGGCTCTCAGAAAATGGAAATGTATATAATATGTTAATTTTCTTTTCTCAATGAATTGATTTCTTTGAGCCAGCATTTAGTATATCACTTGTATTTAGTTGTATCACTTGTCTTCCTGTTGTTCATGAATTTGCTCAAGTGGGCACCAGTAACATCTCCATATGTCCTGTCACATGCTAGTGTAGCCAAAGGGCATCTGCTTGCTCCAGGAACATGAAGAGCCTCAAACCATTCCATCAGGTCATGGGAATGAGGTCTATAATTGTCACTGGTTTTTGGCATATCAAATATGACATGCGTAGCTTGCCAGACTCTGCCATGTGGGTGTGATACTCTTGTAGTAGCCTCTCATCTCATGCATTTACTGATGAACTGCGCAGCCGCTTTGCTGGGAAAGATCAGCTTTTCTGCTGGGTGGAACTCTGACAAGCTGTGGAGTCCAGATGTTGAAAATAGCGGCCCTCATGGTGTGGGGGTTCCTCTGGCTTCTTGTGAGGCTCTGCTGGGATGGTGGGCCAGGGCTAGAGCCCGCCTTCCCTCCTGGGCACCTCAAGATCAGCTGGGCACAGGGAGAGCTGGTAGCAGCTCTGCCCCAAGTTCTGAGTCCAGCATATCAAGTGAGTTATATGTCATGTGAGATATATATACACATACGTATATGTATACACACATTTATACATACACACACACACATATATATATATACACATACACACACACACACACACACATATATATATATACACACACACACACACACACATATATATATATATATATATATATATATATATATATATATATATATATATATATATATATGCTTTTTTGGGTCACACCTGGCAATGCTCAGGAATTACTCCTGGCAGAGATCAGGGGACCATATGGGATTCTGGGGGATCGAAACCGGGTTGGTCGCGTGCAAGCAAATGCCCTGCCCACTGTGCTATCACTCCAGTCCAATATTTAAGTCTTACTTCAGAAACTTGTGCTAGTCTTAGAATTTTTTTTGATCTAGAAGACTCTGATTGAGAAGATCAATTTCTTTGATCTAGATGACTGACCAGATTTAACCTGATATAAATTTGTTCTCCCTCTGGCCACAGTGAAAAAAAATCTGTTTAGTTTATTTCTTATTTTTATTAATGGGATGGGGAAACAAGACACTGAGAGATGGACTTGATGAGGAGGCTAAGCGTTTGCACACACTAAAGTTACTCATTGGTTCTCTTCACTCTTCAACGTCACGGGAAGTTCTTTAACGTGTTAGAAATGGGACTCCCGTCTGCCACGTACCTGAGGCGAGCTGAGTATTAGTAAACTGATAATTAACACACTCAATAACAAAGAGCTACAAAATGTTGTGAAAGATAAGTCACACGAATATCTTTATCGTTGAGATTTGTAAGCTAAAATCTGTGCTTTTTGTGTATTTCAGTTCCTTGACCACTCAGCAAGACCCTTCCTTCCTATCCCACCCTTGCTTAATTTTTTTCTTTCTTTAGTTAAAAAGAAGTCAATTCTGCACAAATATATATTTTCAAAGATCAATCAAATAAGAACACAGAGTGCTTTCCAATTAAGCTAAATATGAAGTTGCATTAGATTTAACATAATATTTAATACCTATCAGTTTAACTGGTTTCTATCTAATTTGAGTGAAAACTACACACATAGACCTTTGATATGGCTTCCTAACTTAATAATAAGCATTTAGTGTATCAATTCTGAATGTATTAAAGACGTACATATAAGAGTTTTAAACTTTTAAAAGAAAGTGCCTTAGGATATCTTAATGATTTCAGTGTATGGAACTTTTTTAAAAATAAACATGCAATAACCATATAGGAAATTGCTAAATTAGACTGAAATGTAACATAAAAATATGTTAGCAAACACAACATACTGAAAAACAAAAATAATATCCAACATAAGAAAAGTTAGATGCAACTAATATCAGCAATAAAATAATCTGTAAAGTATATAAGGAACTTTTCCAGTTACTGTGAAAAAGATTGATATTTATCTCAATAAAAATCGTTGGCTTTGGTTATAGGATGCAACAAGGCAAATATCCCTGTAGAGTGAGATACACAATCTTTGCTTCTCAGTGCATATAAAAGGAATGCTTATAGTATATCAAAGTTTATTAAGGATGTGAAGGCATTAGGTCTAAAAAATCACCAAATATATTAATTTAAAAATAGTTTATTGCTAAAATTTGCTAAGTAACATCTGAAATGTCTGTAAGTTTGAATCCTTTTGCTGGTGGTAAAATTTGTCGTAGGGTGGTAATTGGTAACGGTTGAGTGACTATGGAAGTTCTTCAAATAAGATAATACACTGATTTTTTCCTTTCATGCAAGATACACTTATAGCCCACTTAGCATTATTTGATTGCACTTTACCTACAATAGTACATCCTTTAAAATTAGAATCAGTCAGCTCAAATCCGGCCCCTACTTTAACACCTAATAATTATTTCAATTGGGTTATTTCTATAATGTCCATAGATTTCTAAGAAATATATTTTATTTTCTTCTTTCTTGGGAGGAGAGGCCACAGTCAGTGATGCTTAGAGTTTCTTCTTGGTTCTACACTCAGGAATCACTCCTGGTGGTTCAGGGGACCATATTGGATGCTGGAGACTGAACATGGGTTGATTTTGTGTAAGATAAGTAAGTGCCTTCTGTCAAGAGCATGATTTCTTTGCTGGACCCTGAGAAGCAATTCCTGGTCTGTTTAAGTTTCATCGTGTTTACAGGAGTTCAGGCACACTTCCTGACTCCATTTCTGCTTCTACTTCTCTATGTTTAGTCCACATTCGTAGTAACTTCCTCCACAGAAACCTTGGGACTCCTCAAAGTCGTTCATGAATTGGATCAACTTCTTCCCAAATGTCTTCATGTCGATAATGTGACCTCCTACCATGAATCACGAGTGTTATTTATAATGCCTAGAATTGGGAATCCTTTACAGAAGAGCTCCTATGGATTCTCCAGAGAAATCTGTCAGTGGAAGCTGTAGTCTTCTGAAATAAGTATTTTATGCAATAAAAATTGAAAGTGAAATAAGTCCTTTATCTATGAACTGTGGAATGGAAGTGCCCTCTTTAGTTTGCCTCTTAATCTGCATGTTGCTTTGCTTCATCTATACTTTGAACTAATCTGATTTATTAATTAGAAATAGAGACAAAGCTATCAGAACAAATATTTCTCTTGGCCTTTCCATGTTGCATTTATAGTCCGAGGTTGCATCTACAATTTTGTTTCAAAAAATATTTTCTTTTAAAAAATGCAATGTGGCATTTCAGAGAAAATAGGGTATGTAAGTCCTGATATGTTGCCTTTAAACAATCTTTGTTTTCTTTCCCTATTTCTTATTTTTGAGATCCTAAGAAACATGCTATTTCTTTTTCCATCTTTTATTTTTTTTGTGATTTTTAACATCACATTGACACTGTTGCTAGAAATAAATCTGGCAGTCTTGGATGTAGGTATTGGATACTAGAATTTGATCTCAACTATTTCCACCCTACCTCATAAGTTAGAACAAAGTTTGCTTCTTCCCCCTCTCTCTGTCTGGGGCACTTGGGATTCCAGACAATGAAGAGGATAACAGGTTCCCTCGATTTCCAGGCTGGAGGCAGATGGGCAGAATTCACGATTTCCGCAAAGTTCGAAGACTTTTCTTATCACCAATAATTGAACAAATACTGCTAATACAATCCAAGATGGGGAAACTCCCAAACTTCTAGTTTCTGGCCAAACCACTGACCGTGTGCTCATGTTGAGATCTCCCACCAAAATGGACACTATCCTCTTCAGCATCTTTTATCCCCCAAAGCTTGCCAAAGGCTTCCAAGCCAGCCCTTTGTGGGCTGGGTTATCTGGGGACCAAAATCAGGTTTCTCATGCGGATCCCAGGTGCATTCACCTAGCCCGGGCCTTACAAATGCTAATTTTCTAGAGCCGAATGTCCACCTTTCAGGTTCCTACACAAGACACTTGTAGAGATGGAGGGAGGACATCTGAGATTAAATGTAACTCAGGATTTAATACATGGGGAATAGCGTATGATATTTTATACCATGAATCTCATGCAGTCAGATCTATCTCTTCAAACATCCACAAGGTCCTTTTCTTTACTCCAGGGTAGTTCAGGGTGCTCTACCTTTAGAATTACTGAGAATTATGCTTGCTTGCCAGGAGGAAAACTTAGCATTCCTCTTTGATCTAGCAGGGCGATTTGCTAAAGGGTGAACCCGATGCAGCCAGGGCAATCCTGGCAAAACTCTACATGTGTAACACTTCCTTTGTGGAAACCAGTGAGGGTTATGAGAGGAAATACTTTGACAAGCTATCATAGAATTCATGGTAAGAATATTCTGCCATACAAAGAGTTATAAAATCAAACTGTCTTTTTCAATCCTGCCCCCAATCTCCATTATGATTTGCACGAGAGCTTCAAGGCAAAAATGCAAATGGCTCTTAGCAAATGTAAAAGCTCTGGACTTAGAGGGACCCAGAGCTCACCTGAGGTGTCCTCCAATACTCTCCTCTATTTCTTCACAGTATTTGGATGTTTGGATCCTATTCTCATTATCCTATCAGAGTTATGGTTGATTTTATCTCAGTCCTTTGTATTGACTGTGCCCTGTATCATTGTATCACTGTCTTCCCGTTAATCATCGATTTGCTGGAGCGGGCACCAGTAACTTCTCCATATGTCCTGTCTCATGCAAGTAGAGCCCAAGGGCACCTGCTTGCTCCAGGAACATAAAGAGCCTCAAAACATTCCATCAGGTCATGGGAATGAGGTCTGTAATTGTTACTGGTGTATGAATGTTTTAATGTTTTTGTCTAGCAGATGTTTAAAGTGGAGAAAAGTATCTGGATATCGCTAGCTTATCCAATTCCTTTTGAAGTCCCAAAACTAGAAATATTTGAGAATAGTATCTGTTAATATCTCCTTCAATCTTTTCTCTCTCAACTCTTCTTTTTCCTCTTTCTGTTCCAAAATCCTCAGTTCCTAGGTATTGTGATTTTTATTTTTTGTATTTTGACATCACCATATGTTTCTGGCCTAGAGTTTCCCCCTTTATTTTAACTTCATGATTTTTGTCTTCTGTGATTGCTTTGGTACAGGTATTGGGAAGGTTGGGAGAGGTATTTTTCACCAAAATTGTCTGATTCAGTGACAAGGAGGTTAATTGGCAGTAAAACTTACCTCTAGGATTGAAGCTAGTGTGGAGGAAGGAGCAATATAGCTCTATTGAAAATAATTTTTATCATTTCTTCTAGTTCTTCATTACTTACTCCAAAGTCTTTGTTTTTGAAAAATCCAAATATGTTCCAGAAGTGATATCCAACTTGTTCTCTTAATGTCTTAAGAAAGGATTAATATCTGAGAATTTAAGATGTGAAGTTTCAACACTCCCGTTTTACTGTTCCTGATAAGAATCTCCACAAAGTTGTTTTTGTTTGATAGTGTACCTTTTATAGAATCAAGCAGAGTGATCTAGAAAAAACTTGTATCTTCTATACTATTCACATATTCACAGTATGTAAAGACAAAAATTTAAAGTAATGCATACATTTTAGCATTGGTCAAAGTATTTATCTTCAATTGTATAGTAACCTATGCAGTTAACACAGAAGTTTTATTTTCCCCCACTACCTATAACAGCAACTTACAAATGACACAATTCTTATTAACCCCCACTTCTTTAAACAGGTTTTGTTATAAACTCCAATATATTTTGATTTACTGAGGGAGAAATGAGATACTTACCACAAATTTATTATTTTCCTTACTCTTCACTTATCAAATTTCGGATCATATGTAATGTCACAAATATTTCCAAAAGAGAGAACATGAATATATATTCTGTAATGACTTTACCTATTTTCTGTTTCAAAAAAGAAAATGCACATTTCTTATGCAACTTTATTATTAGTAACAAATAATAAAGCATGAAGTTGCAAAAAACTGATTAAAAACAAGAGTAAAACTACTAAGTATATTCTAAACTATCAATGACAATATTTGCCAATATATATATGCATATACATATATAGTGAACATAGTGATAATTGATTATTGAGAATAACTGTAAACAGACAAATTCTACAAAATAAATGATGAAATAATTTTTGTTTCACTCTTTTTTTTTTGCGAATAAAGTCAGAATTTTGTAGGGGGCACACCTGGCAGTGTGCAAGGATTACACCTGACTCTATGCTCAGGGATCACTCCAGTGGTGTTCCAGGGGGACCAGGGATGTGTGGTGCCAGGGATCGAACCCAGCTTCTCAGTATGCAAGGCAAGCACCCTATAGGCTTTGGTCCCTTGGTCAGCAAATTTTCATTAATCAATGAACTGCTGGAGAGGATGAAAATGAGACACTTTGAGATTCAGTGTCATGCACTAATAGGGAGATCTTTAAAATTAGGTCTATTGCTAGAGAGAGCTCTAGATAATAGCCAGCTGTAAAGGAGGGAAAGAGTTGCATTTGTGATAGGTTCAATACAAGGTTTCCTACAGATAGTTTTCCACCATCTCTTAATAAAATGCCAACAAACACATATTGTTAAGATTGGGAAAATCTTCAGTGCAAAACCTGAAATATTATAAGCCCAAGTCCAAAGAATTGAAAGCATTTTAGTGACAAGTTCCCCATGGCTATTTGAATCACCATTGAATAGAGACCATTTAATAATAATGGTACCATTTTCCACATCCGGACTTCCCTCTCGTCAGAACTCCACCCAGGAGACCAGCCTATCACAGCCCGGCTCATCGAGTTCCACCCTGCAGCAGTCTTTTTTAAATCTGGCTCAGATATGCTGATCCAGAGACTCACAGACATGGGGTAGAGCTGCTACTAGCTCTCCCTGTGCCCAGTCGCTCACTAGGCGCCCAGGAGGGATGGCGGGTTCTAGTCCTGGCCCACCACCCCAGCAGAGCCTACGCAACAAGCCAGACGACCCCCCCCACTCCATGAGGGCCTCCGTTTTCCACATGCGGACTTCCCTCTCACCAGAACTCCACCCAGCAGACCAGCCTATTACAGCCTGGCTCTCGTGGCCTCTTGCAGTCGCGTGGTTCATCAATAAATGCTGAATTTAGAGGTGACTACAATAGTATGCCACCTGCACGGCAGAGCCTGGCAAGCTACCCGTGTTGTATTTGATATGCCAGATACAGTAACAATTATAGGCCTCATTCCCATGACCTAATGGAATGGTTTGAGGCTCTTTATGTTCCTGGAGCAAGCAGGTGCCCTTGGGCTCTACTAGCATGAGACAGGACATATGGAGATGTTACTGGTGCCTGCTCGAGCAAATTGATGATGAACGGGAAGACAGTGACAGTGACAGTGACCATGGTTGTAGAAATGGGAGGCTTTAAGGTTGACTACTGAGATGCTTTGGTTCAGAATTTTATTTACTAGAGTACTGGTGATCAATGTTGAAACCTTGGTTCCCAATGTTTTGAGAGGTTAAAGGGACTGGACAAGAGGATGACATTGGTTCTTGCTGTGTTAACTCTGGTCACTTAGGAAATGAATTGGAAAATGAAAGAACGAAGACTAGAATTGCATTCTAATCTGGCAAAATGCATATCATTGCTCTCCACAAATTTTGAAATAGCTTATTTATATTAAGATTTTCCTCTAACGTAGCTTTCAGGTATGTGTCAGAAAGCATTCATTTCTTGACAGCAATGAGATGATTCTTTGTTGTGCCATTTATTTGACGAATGTTAGGGCTCAGTTTTGATGCAACTTGAAATTTATTTATTTATTTTTAATTTTTTTATTATACCACCGTGAGATATACAATTACAAAGGTGTTCATAATTGGTTCTTGGTAATACAGTATTCCAGCACCCATCCCTCCACCAGTGCCCCATTTCCACCACCAATGTACCCCACCCTCTCCCGCCCACCCCAGGCTGCCTCAATAGCAGGTAGCCCCTTCCCTCTCTCTTTCTCTCTCTGTCTCTCTGTCTCAGCATCTTTCTCCCTCTTCTTTTACACATTGTGGCTAGCCCTGCAGATATTTAGAGTTTATCACTTAAGTCTCTTTGTGTATATTCAATGGTGAGTTTTAATCTGCCATTACCATTTCCCACACTTAGTAAAACACTGGTATCTATTTATATCCTATTAATGAATGCAGTCATTCTATATCTGTCCTTTTCCTTCTGACTAATTTCACTGAGCATGATAGTCTCCATGTCCATCCATTTGCAGGTAAATTTCATAGTTTCATCTTTTCTGACAGCCGCATAGTATTCCATAGTGTAGATGAACCACAGTTACTTTAGCCAGTCCTCTGTTCTCGGGCATTTAGGTTGTTTCCAGATTCTAGCTATAGTGAATAGCGCAGAGATGAACAAAGAAGTATAGATAGTGTTTCTGCTATGTGTTTTTCGGTCTATTGAGTATATTCCCAGGAGTGCTATTGCTGGATCAAATGGGAGCTCAATATCTAGTTTTCGGAGGAATGCCCATATTGTTTTCCAAAAGGGCTGGACCAGTTGGCACTCCCACCAACAGTGGATGAGAGTCCCTTTTTTCCCCACATCCACGCCAGCACCGGTTGTTCTTGCTGTTTTGGATGTGTGCCAGTCTCTGTGGTGTGAGATGGTACCTCATTGTTGTTTTGATTTGCATCTCCCTGATGATTAAAGATGAAGAGCACTTTTTCATATGCCTTTTGGCCATTCGAATTTCTTCTTTTTTGGAAGCTTCTGTTCATTTCTTCTCCCCATTTTTTCATGGGGTTGGCTGTTTTTTTCTTGTGGAGTGCTACCAGTGCCTGATATATCCTGGATATTAACTCCCTTGTCATGTGGGTATTGGGTGAATATCCTTTCCCACTCTGTGGATTGTCTTTGTATCTTGGTCACCATTTCTTTTGAGGTGCAGAAGCTTTTCAATTTTATATAATCCCATTTGTTTATCTTTGCTTCCATTTGCTTGGTCAGTGGTATGTCATCTTTAAAGATACTTTTTAGTTTCGATGTCATAGAGTGTTTCTCCTATGTTTTCTTCGATGTACCTTATAGATTCATGTCTGATGTTGAGATCTATAATCCATTTTGATCTGACTTTTGTGCATGGCATTAGAAGGAGGTTTAAGTTCATTTTTTTACACGTAGCTGCCCGGTTTTCCCAGCACCATTTGTTGAAGAGGCTTTCTTTGCTCCACTTAATATTTTTTGCTCCTTTATTGAAGATTAAGTGGCTGTATATTTGAGAGTGTGTTTCAGGATATTCAGTTCTATTCCATAGGTCTACGGGTCTGTATCTATACCAATACCACACTGTCTTAATTACAACTGCTCTGTAGTAGAGCTTGAGGTTGGGGAAAATGATACCTCCCATCTTCTTTTTCCCAAGGATTACTTTAGCTATTAGTGGGGGTTTATTATTCCATACAAATTTCAGGAGTGTTTGTTCAATTTCTTTGAAGAACATCATGGGTATTTTTATAGGAACTGCATTGAATTTGTATAAAGCTCTAAGGAGTATTACCATTTTGATAATGTTAATCCTTCCTATCCATGAGCAGGGAATGTGTCTCCATTTCCTCAGGTCTTCTTTTACTTCCTGAAGTAATGTTTTGTAGTTTTCTTTGTAGAGATCCTTTACATTCTTTGTCAATCTGATTTCTAGGTATTTGATTTTCTGCGGTGCAATTGTGAATGGGATAGTTTCTTTAGTGTCCCTTTCTTCTCTTTCGCTGTTTGCATATAGGAAGGCCATTGGCTTTTGGGTATTGATTTTGTACCCTGCCACGCTACTATAGGAATGTATTATTTCTAGGAGCCTCTTGGTAGAGAGTTTCAGGTTTTCCAGGTATATCATGTCATCTACAAATAGTTATAACTTGGCTTCTTCCCTTCCTATCCGGATGCCCGTAATGTCTTTTCCTTCCCTGATTTTATGGCAAGTACTTCCAGTACTATATTGAATAGAAGTGGTGAGAGTGGGCAGCCTTGTCTTGGCCCTGATCTTAAGGGGAAGGCTTTCAGTTTTTCCCCATTGAGAATGATGCTCGCTGTGGGCTTGTAGTAGATGGCCTGGATTATCTTGAGGAAGGTTCCTTCAATACCCATTTTACAGAGAGCTTTTATCATGAACGGGTGTTGAATCTTGTCAAATGCCTTCTCTGCATCTATTGATATGATCATATGGTTTTTATTTTTCTTTTTTGTTGATATGATGTATTATGTTGATTGACTTGCGGATGTTGAACCATCCTTGCATTCCCGGGATGAATCCCACTTGGTCATGGTGTATAATCTTTTTGATGACTCTTTGGATTCTATTTGCTAGTATTTTGTTGAAGATCTTAGCATCTGTATTCATCAGGGAGATTGGTCTGTAGTTTTTCCTTTTTGGTGACATCTCTGTCTGCTTTGGGTATCAGGGTGATATGTGCCTCGTAAAAGCTATTTGGGAGTGTTTCTGTTTCTTCAATTTGCCGGAAGAGCTTAAAAAGAATTGGGAGTATGTCCTCTTTAAAGGTTTTGTAGAATTCACTGGTGAATCCATCTGGACCTGGGCTTTTTGTGTTTGGGGGGACTTTTGATTACCGATTCTATCTCCTCGATGGAGAGGTATTCCAAATCTTCTTGTTGCAGACTTGGGAGGCTATAGGAATTCAGGAATTTGTCCATTTCTTCTAGGTTCTCTTGTTTCGTGGCATACAGGCTCTCATAGTAATCTCTGCCCACATACCAAATTCCACAGGATGGATATGTCATTCCCAACATTCTCCCTTCTGAAATCCGACATGCCATCTCGTCGGTAAAGAAGGGAACAGCACCAGGCCCAGACAAAGTCAGGACCCAAACACCTGAAGAATCTGCCATCGGTACTCATCAAAACACTAGCTCGGCTCTTCACACACTACCTGTCCGAATGCAAGGTGCCTTCCCAATGGAAAACCAGGACAGTTCTACTGTTCAAGAAAGGAGACATTCACGACATCGGCAGCTATCGCCCCATCTGCCTGTTGTCCGTCATCTACAAGCTGTGTACACGAGTCATCCTGAACAGGATTAAACAGAACACTAGATGAAGGACAACCATGCGAGCAAGCAGACTTCAGGAAAGGATTCAGCACAATCGACCATATCCACACAGTAACCAAGCTCATTGAGGTTTGTAGGGAGTACAAGATGCCGCTCTGTCTCACGTTCATTGATTTACAGAAAGCCTTTGATTCTGTGGAGACTGAAGCAGTCATCGAAGCCCTAGCCAAACAGGGTGTTCAAACCCAATACATCAAGATCCTTCGTGAGCTGTATTACGGATTCACCAACAGGGTCTCACCATTCTACAAAGAAGTGATCATTGATGTCAAAAGAGGGGGTTCAACAGGGTAATACCATTTCACCAAAACTCTTCAGTGCCACCCTCGAGAACATCATGCAACAATTAGAATGGGAAGGAATGGGAGTGAAGATAGATGGTCGGCAACTACACCACCTCCACTTCGCTGATGACATCGTTCTAATAACACCAAACATTAGCCAAGCGGCACAAATGCTGGCTGCTTCGACCGAGAATGTGGAAAGATAGGTCTACAGCTGAATCTAAAGAAAACTATGTTTATGAATATGAACTAGTTCCAGAGGCCCCATTCGCTCTCAATGGAACAAACATCTCTGAATGCAGCAGTTATGTGTACCTAGGTCGAGAAATCAACATGATAAACAACCTAAAACCTGAGCTGCTCAGGAGGAAGAGAGCGGCATGGAATGCCTTCAAAGGCATCAAAGAAATAGCTAAAAGGACAAAGAACCTCCGGCTCCGGGCACATCTCTTCGACTCCACCGTTCTCCCTGCATTAACATACGCCTCAGAGACCTGGGCCCTACGAAAGCAGGATGAGAATGCTATTCGGGTCTCCCATAGAGGAGTCGAAAGAGCTATGCTTGGAATATCATGCCTCACTCAAGTGAGAGAAGGAATCCGGAGTTCTGACCTCCGTCGCTACTCCAGAATCAGGGAGTAGCTGTCTTGTTTGCCAAGGCATCGAAAATCAGATGAGCTGGACATGTAATGCGATTTGGAGACAACCACTGGACTAGAGCTGTTACCGACTGGATCCCATGGGATGTCAAAAAATCACGTGGCCCCCACCTACAAGATGGTCAGACTTCCTTGTCAAGACCCTGAAGGAATGATTTGAGTCTCTTCATATTCCTGAATCAACCAGATGCCATTGGGCTACACTGGCACATGATAGGGTCCAATGGAAATGTTACTGGCGCCCTCTCCAGCAAATCGATGAATAACGGGATTCAAGTGATCAAGTGAAGTGATCAAGTACTCAATCAAGAAAAGTTGATTTCTCGAACTATCAAATGTCAACTTTTTTTGACCTCTGTCATGCCCTCCAAGAATGATATAGAGTAGGACAAGAACCAACGTCTTCAATTCCTATCCAAGTTTACTAGACTGACTTTACCATTGGCTAGTCTCCTCATCCCTTTTCTTCTCCACACAAACCAACATATGTTCATACATCCACAGTTGACATGCACAAAAGCACACACACAGAGGCTTGGAAAGACGAGTAGTTTGAAAGACAAATATATGGGTTAAACAGACGCAAACAGACTGGCAGCTGGCAGACTAAAACCAGGCAGGCAGTGTGAAACTGTCCACATGGCCATGTGCAGATGGAATGGTGATCACATGTGTTCTGAACTATATCCCTACAAAGAAGCTAAACTTTATTCTCTCTGTAGTCTGGCATTGAACATAAATCCTTGGCTATAACAAGTACAAGTGCACAACTACCAGACATATATAAGGATGCTATTTCCTTCTTTGGAGATCAAGTTTTGCTATAGTAAATTTGATCATTTTTGTTTATTTTTGGTTCATATTGGTAGTGTTCAGGGTTTACTCCTGGGTCTATGCTCAAAGAGCTTTATTGACAGATCTCATGGGACTGTACGCAATTCAGGGGAATGAACCTAGATCAGCCATGTGCAAGGCAAGCATTATTTTGTGTTATCTTTCTGGTATGAAGGCTTGTTCTTTAAATATCTAGAGAACCTGGTTTTATAGAAGCAATAACTGTAAAGAACTGAGAAGTCAATCATTAAAATATGTCCTTTAAAAAAATCTAGGTGCTGGGGCAACCAGCCATAGCATGTAGATCCTCAGACGCAACGGGGAGATCTGGGACCCAGCTCTCCCCTAGCTCAGCTGACCATGAGGCCTCCAGGAGGAAATATGGGTTCTGGGAGTGGGCCCATCACCTCTGGGGGCCCTGGAAGCAGCCTGATGAGACTCACCCACCACAATAGCTGCCATTTTTGCTGTTGCTGCAGCACATCAGAGCCCACCCAGGAGAGACGCTGATCTCAAGATGAGATTAACAGAATAGATTTGTTCGAGACCAGGTAGGCAGCTCCCAGAAGCGGAAGTCACTGGGCATTCGTCAGATGGAGCTGGGACTACCCCTTCCACTCTCTATCTTGTCCTGGAGCCTGGTGGCCCCACCCAGGAACTGCCTGGGGCAACCAGCCATAGCATACAGAGCCTCAGATGCAACCAGGAGAGCTGCCAACAGCTCTCCCTAGCTCAGCTGACCATGAGGCTCCCCCAAGTTGTGCGGCCTCAAGTGACCGCGCAGTCCATCAAACTTGTGGAACCAACCATGTCCTAGAATATACTACATTCCACCATGTGTAGGAAAGGTAGGCAGGAGGGAGAGATAGAGAGAAAGAGAGAAACGAGATACAGAACCCGCCATGGAGGTGGGCTGGGGGGGGGGAGGGAGGTGGGAACATTGGTGATGGGAGATGGGCACTTGTGGAGAGATGGGTGTTGGAGCACTGTAGAACCAAAACTCAAACGTGAGCATCTTGTAATTGTATATCTAAAAGTGGTGTAATAAAATAATAATAATGAAAAAAAGAAGAGTACAACGAAGTTCTGGGCAAAAGTCTGAAATGATTTGGATTGGAGTGATAGTACAGCAGGGAGGGTATTTTCCTTGCCTGCAGCCAACCCAGGTTCAATCTCCAGCATCCCATATGGTCCCCTATGCACTGTCAAAGTGATTCCTGAGTGCAAAAGCCAGAAGTAACCCCTGGTTATCACCAAGTTTGGCCCCAAAACAAAAGTGTAAAATGATTAAAAAAAAATCTAAGTAAGGCTAGAGTTGAATATAGTGCTACATTTCTCACTGTCACTGTCTTCCCATTGTTCATTGATTTGCTCAAGTGGGTGCCAGTAACGTTTCCATTTGTTAGGAATGAGTTCCATTATTGTTACTGTTTTTGGCATATTGAATGCACCATAGGTAGCTTGCCAGGTTTAGCCATGGCTCTGGGTTCATCCCAGACTTTTTTTTATGTCAGACCATCAACCATACAGGGCCCACAGGGCAGAGCCCTGGGTATGTAGACAAGCCTGTCTCCTGTCTGCCACCTCCAAAGCAGCTGGGCACCACAGCCACACCTGAAACATTTCTCAAAGCATTTTTATTTATATGTACAGTACCTTTCATTTGGTTATTAGAGCTGCAGAGTGTTCCCAGGTTTAGGAATTTCACCTGCAGTTTGAAGGATATCTTTTTATCTGGTAAAGTACTTCAATGGTTTGATCGCTCATCAAAGACTTTCAAAATCTATTTAGATATCTTAAATGTTGATGAGGTTCTCATTGAAGCCTATGTACTTACCTGTGGCCAATTAATTTCTGATAAAATAAAATTAAGTGTCAGAAGTTCAGAACTCATTAAAACCAAACCCAAAAATGAGAAGCAGATGCTAATGATGTTCATCACAAAAGTACAGTTTTTCTGAAATAGAGAAAAAAATCACTTTGTCATTGGAAATTACCCATATGGTTACCCACTGATGTTATACTCAAGTATAACAAATATTCAAGGCTGACCCTACCAGAATGGTATAGCAGCTACATGAACGGGCAGGACTGAAGATTGTTAGGATCCCAAATTGGCGGAATAATTTTGGAGAGAATAAAAAACTTTGATCTAGCATTCATCTATTTATTGACTCAACGACAAGAGATTTTATGAATGTCTTATCTACCATGCCAACTACGTTTTCTGTAGAAGACAAAAGATAATAAAGACGTTGCCTTCTCACATCAAGAACTTTTATTATTTTTTGGGTGCTATGACACTGTGTGGCTGAGATCCAATCATGAAAAGCTTTGTATTTGTATATCTCACAGTAATATAATAAAATTTAAAAAAAGAACTTTAGCATTTTTGAGGGAGCAAATAGGGTAAATGAAATGTGAATAGGATGCAAATAAAAGCTTAAGAATCCAAATAAATTGATAGCTTCTGGTAGGGTAATTTTATCTGAGACTTGACATTCTTTTTCTTTTCTTTTCTTTAATTTTGGAGCCACACCTGACAGTGCTCAGTGCTCACAGGATCCTGGCTCTGTGCTCACCAATCACTGCTGGAGGTTCCCAGAGGGAATGCCTGATATGGAACTTGGCTTGGTCCCATGATAGGAAAGTGCCCTACTGGCTGTACTACTGTGAGCTCCCAGAACCAATATTCAAGGGATCTGTGTGTTTCATAGACGGGGGTTAAACAAGGAGTTGTAGGGAATTTTATTAGAGAAATAGATGCTATCTACCTAGAAATTCAGAATTTCATCTTGAAAATTGCTGGAAGGGCCAACACTGTTGCCAGACAATGATTAAATATAACATTGCAGCTTAATTGCCCTCAGCTCATAGATAATATCAAAGAGGTCATCACACACACCAGGTATTGCTGGAAGGCTGGCGAAAATTCTTCTTAGACCATTGCTTTGTTTGCTCGTTTGTTTTGGGTCATACCCAGGTCATGATGCACAAGGCTTATTCCTGGCTCTGTGCTCAGGGATGATTCCTGCTGTGCTCAGGTGACCATATGGAATTTGGAGATTGGATTTAGGAAGGCAGCGAGCAAAGCACATGTTGTATCTGTTGTACTTTTATTGCTTTGGCGCCTAGTGCTTGTCATTGGCAGTTGAGGAAGCACTCTTGAGTCCCACTTGCTTTCTCTGGGCCTCCCAGGCAGCTAGAGAGGAATGAGGGATGCCTCCTTTCCCATCTTTCCTGTACGCACCTAGCATCCCCAAACGCCTTCTCACCAACTTAGAGAAGCTTTTGTTTGCAAGAACATGTTGAAACTTCTTTTTAAAATCCCCCACCCCCATAAATACTTTATTTAAACCCTGTGATTTACAAAGTTATTACAAAGTTGTTCATGATGATTTGCTACAGGCAATCAATATTCCAACACCAATTCCACAACCACTGTCACCTTCCTTCCAATTAGCGCAACCACCCCTCAATCCTGCCTCCATAGTAGGTCCATGATTCTTTATTTTATATAGCTTTTTTATCAATATATTGCTAACATCATGATCAAAAAATATTTGCTTAGAAGAAAATTAGTGAAAATTGTTGTATTTCACCATGGTAGCATTAAGTTTTTGTATGAGGGATTACTGGATGATAGTAATCATCAGTAACTAGTTCTAGAGGCCCTATTCACTCTCGATGGAACAAACATCTCTGAATGCAACAGCCATGTGTACCTAGGTCGAGAAGTCAACATGATGAACAATCTGAAACCTGAGCTGCGCAGGAGGAAAAGAGTGGCATGGACTGCTTTCAAAAACATCGAAACAATAGTCAAAAGAATAAAGAACCCTGGCTACGGGCACACCTCTTTGACTCCACCGTTCTCCCTGCATTGACATACACCTCAGAGACCTGGGCCTTACGAAAGCAGGATGAGAATGCTATTCGGGTCTCCCAAAGAGGAATTGAAAGAGCCAGGCTTGGAATATCACGCCTCACTTAAGTGAGAGAGGGAATCCGGAGTTCCAACCTCCATCGCTATTCTAAAATCAAGGAATAGCTGTCTCATCTGCCAGAACATCGAAAATCAGATGGGCTGGTCATATAATGCGATCTGGAGACGACTTTTGGACTAGAGCCATTACCGATTGGATCCCACGGGATGCCAAAAGATCGCGTGGCCGCCCACCTGCAAGATGGTCAGACTTCCTTATCAGGACCCTAAACAAACAATTCAAGCACTCAATATCCCTGAAACAGACAGATGCCATTGGGCTACACTGGCACGTGATAGGGTCAAATGGAAACATTACTGGTGCCCGCTCGAGCAAATCGATGAATAACGGGATATCAAGTGATCAAGTGATCATGAGGGATTACAAGACGTTGTCACAAGTTCAGCCTCTGTTACACATAGTCAGTGGCGATTGGTTTATTTTGACACTCATCCCATTCAGTCTGCTGTCTACTACTAGATTGTCAGTGCTGTAGTGTTTTGTGATATTGCCCAGAAATCCAGAATTTTTAACTGGGTGATAAAGCTGAAGGAAAATTTGTAACTGGGCAGTGGTTTTGGGGTATAGGTGTGAGTGCCAGGATTTCCTGAAGTACAAGGAGGTGTGGGAGGTAGCCCTCGACTCTGAGAAGGATTGGGATATTTCAGTCCAGGGACTGTGTGCCTGAGTTTTTGGCAGATTAATTTCTCTATGAGAAAGAAGTGTCTGTCTCTTTCTCCCATCTTTAGTTGGGTTATCCATCCATCCATCCATCCATCCATCCATCCATCCATCCATCCATCCATCCATCCATCCATCCATCCATCCATCCATCCATCCATCCATCCATCCTCCATCTATCTTCTATCTATCTATCTATCTATCTATCTATCTATCTATCTATCTATCTATCTATCTATCTATCTATCTATCTATCTATCTATCTATCTATCTATCTATCTATCTATCTATCTATCTATCTATCTATCTATCTATCTATCTATCTATCTATCTATCTATCTATCTATCTATCTTCTATCATCTATCTATCCATCCATCCATCCATCCATCCATCCATCCATCCATCCATCCATCTATCTATCTATCTATCTATCATCTATCTATCTTCCATCATCCATCATCCATCATCCATCCATCCATCCATCCGTCCATCCATCTATCCATCCTTCTATCTCTCTATCTCTCTATCTCTCTATCTCTATCATCTATCTGTCTGTCTATCTTTATATATACCTATATACACACATATACACATATATAAATTTTATACATATACATATAATTTTTTGTCATTGCCGAGTTCTGTGAGAACTTTCTATTAGCTCTTTGTCAGATGGAAGAGGGATTGTGGGAGAGTGTGGAGGAGCAGGATGGGAGAAAAAGGAAACTGCCGTTGAAGGGGTTTTGTCTAATAGATGGGTGGTGCAGAAACTTAGTTTGCCCAAAGCACAACCATTCACACCCTTATAAATCATGTTTCCTTGAGTCAAAAACAGAAGGAGAGAAGGAAATTGTGTTCTAAATTGAAATTTCTAATGTAAGAAAACTGTACCTTTCAAAAATTAGAGTAAGTTTTAACAACTCATAGAAAAGTCTGCCCTCACTAGCTCTTCTTTAGCAAACTGGTCACCATTCCTACTGCTGCTCCAAGAATTGGTACTTACTATGATGATTGTATGTGTGTTGGCAAATAAGACTGTAAAGATTCCCGAGAGAAGAAACTGAAAAAAGAAAAACACATTTATTAATACCCAGTCAACATATACTCGTATATAATATATTCATATAATGAATATAATAATATGTAAACATATATGATTATATATTATATATTATACGTAGTATATATTATATTATATATAATTATGATGCTCATTATAATATTCTTTATTATATAATATGTGATATATGCTGGCTGACTTTAACCAAGAATGTGGAAAGGTAGGTCTACAGCTGAATCTGAAGAAAACTATGTTCATGAGAAATGAATTAGTTCCTGAGGCCCCATTCACTCTCAATGGAACAAACATCTCTGAATGCAGCAGTTATGTGTACCTAGGTCGAGAAGTCAACATGATGAATGACCTAAAACCTGAGCTGCGCAGGAGGAAGAGAGCGGCATGGAATGCCTTCAAAGGCATCGAAGAAATAGCTAAAAGGACAAAGAACCTCCGGCTCCGGGCACATCTCTTCGACTCCACCGTTCTCCCTGCATTAACATACGCCTCAGAGACCTGGGCCCTACGAAAGCAGGATGAGAATGCTATTCGGGTCTCCCAGAGAGGCATCGAAAGAGCTATGCTTGGAATATCACGCCTCACTCAAGTGAGTGAAGGAATCCGGAGTTCTGACCTCCGTCGCTATTCCAGAATCAGGGACGCTGTCTCGTTTGCCAAGGCATCGAAAATCAGATGGGCTGGACATGTAATGCGATTTGGAGACAACCGCTGGACTAGAGCCGTTACCGACTGGATCCCACGGGATGTCAAAAAGATCACGTGGCCGCCCACCTACAAGATGGTCAGACTTCCTTGTTAAGACCCTGAAGGAACGGTTTGAGGCTCTTCATATTCCTGAATCAACCAGATGCCATTGGGCTACATTGGCACGTGATAGGGTCCAATGGAAATGTTACTGGCGCCCGCTCGAGCAAATCGATGAATAACGGGATTCAAGTGATCAAGTGATCAAGTGATGTGATATATAGTATGTATTACATAGTATGGTGATATATTATATAGTATGTATTACATAGTATGTTATATATTTTATATTATTATACATTATATGTTTTTTATATATAATATATTATATTAAATATATTTCTGTAATGATGTCACACAACAAAAAATTTCTTGGAAATAAATATCATTAAAGGGATTAAAGTGTTAAATGAGAGTCTGTGAATTCCAAAAGATTTCTATTAGGTTGTTAACAACATCAAAGAGTTTAATCCTATGGATTGGAACTCTGAAGGAAGGCCTGGACACAGAGATCTGCTAAGTCATCTAGTATGACAGCAAGAGAACCTGATTTTATAGTAGCTATTTTTTTTGGTGTGTCTTTTATGATCACACCTGGTGATGCTCAGCGGTTGCTCCTGGTTCTCCACTCGGGAATCACTCCTGGCGGTACTCAGGGGACTGTAGGGACTGCTGGGGAATGAACTGGTGTTGGCTGTCTTCAATGCAAATGCCCTGCATGTTGTACTATCGCTCTGGCCTGCTAGCTAATATTTTTGAGATTTTTCTCTTATTTTTTTGAGACTGAGAAGCTATGTCTGTTGATATGAAAGACACCACACAGGGCCAGTTTGGGTAAGTGGATCAAAGAGACCCTAAAAAGTATAACATGAAAGCCAAGATCTTAAACAAGAGTGATCTGAATGTTCCAACCTGAGTTTCCGGAGACGAGGATAGTTATGCTACAGAAACTTCTTTTTGTTTTAGGTTTATAGGAAAAGCAATGTGTCTGGAATATAAGGAATCTGAGAGACCATCACCCCACATAAAATTGTACTAGGATTACCTATATTTTAAGAGAATGACACAAGAATCAGAGCATTTAAAATATCGTTTGTTTTCTTTACCTCCTCAACTGAGTATTAGGGAAGGAGAGGAGTTAATTTTTTTAAACATTTTATTATACCTCTGTGAGATATACAATTACAACTTTGTTCACGTTTGGAGGTTTCGGTCACACAGTGTTCCAGCACCCGCCCTCCACCAGTGCCCATCACCCACCACCCATGTCCCCAATTCCCTCTCCCTCCCACGTCCTGCCTAAAGAGGAGTTAATTTTTAATCTCACTTAATTTTATTGGAACTCTTGAGCATTGCTTTATGTTATTCCATAAAATAATTTTATAAACATTGGCTGTATGTTATTTGTTACTGGATTAGTGAAACTGTAATTTAAATAACATCATTTAATTAAGGTCACCTTTAAGGGAAAGTTAAAAAGTCACAAAAGGTGGAAAAGATGTTATAAATAATACACTGTCAAAGGATTTGTACCCAGTATGTATAAAGAGCTATAACAAATTTCCATAAAAATAGCCTACCCAATTAAAACTATCTAAAGAAGGAATTTGTAAAGTACTTGAGAAAGAGGCGTAAATAGGGGCTGGAGCGATAGTCCAGCAGGCAGGCCATTTGCCTTGCACACCACTGACCTGCCCCGCCAGGAGTAATTCCTGAGTGCAGAGCCAGGAGTAACCCCTGAGCATCACCGGGTGTGACCCCCCAAAATAAGGGCAAAACGAAAAGAGGAGAAAACATAGTCAATAAATAAATGACCCAGAGGGCTGGAGAACATGTTTTCATGCTCAAGTTCCCAGTTCAATCTTTGCTCATGTCGGATTTCCCAAGCAATACAAAGAGTGGAAGCCCCTATATTGCCCCAGGAATAGGCTGTGAGGACCACCAAGCTGATGTGGCTTACACAAAAATATTTTTCTGGGGGTTTTGAGCCACAGCCAGACATGTTCTGGGGTTACTACTGGCTCTGCAGTTAGGAATTACTCATGGCAGAGCTTGGGGAAACATATGGGGCTCCAGGATTAACCTGAATGAGTTGGATGCAAGAGGAAAACTCTACCCACTTTACTATATCTCTAAACCACTCCACTGTAGTTTAAAATGGATTCTCATACTTATGTATTCCTTTAAACCAGACATAGAATGAATTTCTTCTATCCCTGACATAGAAAGTCATTAAATATCAAGAACAAAAGAATAGAAAGTATATTTTACTTACAAATATTGAAGACCAGAATGCATAGCCTGACAGTACTGTGATAGGAAAATAGGCTTTTGCAAATGAAGCACGCTCTGAGCTGTACAGAAGTATCCAGAGCAGTCCCAGAATCGTATTAATAATGGCATTCATTATTTGTATGGCCTGGGAGAAAATGATACCATTACTTAGTGCTATTACTATCACTATTATTGACTGCTTATTACTTTTTTCAGCCCAACTTTTTATTGTTTTTGCTTTTTGGGTCACACCCGGCAATGCTCAGGGGTTTCTCCTGGCTCTGCACTCAGGAATTACTCCTGGCGGTGCTCGAGGGACCATATGGGATGCCGGGGATCGAACCGGGCCGGCATGGGCCGGCCGCATGCAAGGCAAAAGCCCTACCCACTGGGCCATCACTCTGGAACCCTCAGCCCAACTTTTTGAAAGGCATATCCATCAAGAAAAGGAAAAAGGTGGAGAATGAAGGTGACCACCTAATAAAATTCTGGGTTTTGTAACATTCTGCTCAGATGTATAGGGGTTGTTATTATTTCAGAGAAGTTTCCAAATGCAATGATTACAAGTCCACAAAAGTTGTACTAGGATCCAATTGATCTACCTGATTTACAATCAATAAGATGAGCCAGGAGTTACATAAGAAAAGGTCTCCTGCAGTAGCCATTAGTTTCAATGTCTTTTACAACGCTTACATGCTCAGTTCATATGGCATTTGCTTCTTACCCCCAACATTTTTGTTTCCGTTCTCACCACGCATTATTTTTTGGTGGCATTTTCATTAAGTTGCATTAGAAAGATGACAGGAGAAGGTAATTCTTTTCTGTAGGAATATGTGGAGAAAAATAGAGACAGTTATTTTCTTTTAGAGAGTATTGAAATAGATGAAAATCCAACCTCAGAACTCTAATTTCCATTGAGCTATCAGTCACAGAAAAAAAATCAAATCATCAAGTATTTAAAAACTCCACTTATTCTCATTTGTACACTTGGTTGAAATTTAATGATAGTGTAGCATGCCTGTTCAATCTTTCATTTCTCTGGAAATTACCCAAATCCACAAATCCTCCAGGTCCAGAAATGACACTTTTTGCTTGCTTAGGTTTAGCCTCTTACTCCATATTGTTTGTTCCATCTAGTTTGGCACACTTGCATGACAGAAACTCTGCTATATATTCATTTTTATGAGTTGCACGGGAAGTTGTAAAATTACACGTTATATATCTGGAAGGTTCTACAAGGTAGACGGACCGTGCAGACATACGGGGCGGGTGTTCGACAGATGGGAGAAAACTCTCAGAGGGTTATTGTTAAAATTAGGGAAAGCGTGTGTGTGTGTGTGTGTGTGTGTGTGTGTGTGTGTGTGTGTGTGTGTTGGTTATATAATTCAATCAGTCTTCCCAAGACTATTTATTATCCATGAGATTTTCCCTTGACTAACTGATTAGGTCAAATGTAACCATTTAAGTCATGTGGGGAGAGTGCGGGCGCACACACACACACACACACACTTTCCCTGGTTTGTTTAGGTTGTTCTCAATTCAAAGGTGTAAATATGAAGAGCAGTAGCGTTGCTGTGTTGTTCCTGATAAACAGAGTTTTAGAGAAAGTGAGTTTTGAGAATCAGCAAGTACAGATAAGGGAGGACCAGAATTTCCTGTGCCTCTGAGAGCTTTGGACTTTCTAGACCCTTTGCTTTTGGAAACCTGCTGATTCTTGCCCTACATATTACACTAAATATATCTGCCCTGAGAGTTCTATCATCCTATTACTGACTGGTAGAAATTGATTTTTTCCTCCTTTAATCAAAACCTTTTGGATTTAAAAAACACCTACAATGATTGTCTCATCACGTCTGGCTGGTTAAGGACTGCTTGGAGGTGGTCTCTGACCCCAAGGCACTAATTAAATAGTACTCCATTTTTAAATAGATAAAATGGTAAATTGTTATTATTCACATATATGTATATGTATGTGCATATATAATTATGAAGTTTTAAGGAAATGATTAAAAGAAAACAACAAAGAACGACCCTCAGCTTTCCCGAGTACACTGACAGTACACCCCCTCCCCAGGAACAATCTGAAGGGTCCCGTTGCCTTCCCTCCCACCAAGAAGCATCAGTAGCCATATCTGGAGTGCACAACCTTGTCTTATAAACTCCCCCTCCATGTCCCACAGTCCACGAACTTTCAAAAACAGTTATTCTCCCATGCCCTGCGGACTTGTGAAGCGGAAACTCGGTGAAGACTAGAAACAGATTCCAGTCAATGTCTTGACCTGACTGTGAGCTTGGTTTCCTCAGCAGCCAGAGTGTGGTGGGATGGTACCGAGAGCTCCCGAGGGTCTAGTCTGAAAGTCTGACTTCCTAGTGATGAGAGAAATGGCTGCAGAAACTGAACTCACAGAGGCCCAGCGCTGGGCGCGCCCGACCTCAAAGGGCTCCGCACCCACAGGCTCCCTCCCTTCATCCCAGGGACCTCATCCCGGCCTAGACAGGCATGATCTTAAAGGCTGTCCCTTAGTGTCTGACCTTTCTGTTCCGAGAGTCCCGGTTTCAGCCCCTTGAGAAGTGGACGGTGTTTCTTGGGGGTGCCCCTCATCCCTGGCGGGTGCGGTCCCAACGCTGCGGTTGTGGCCGAGGGCGCGGGAAGCCCTGAGGACATTGGCGCGCAGGGAGGCCTGGAGGAGTGTGAGAGGTCCTGCAGCCCCCAGGGAAGGCAGCGTGGGTGCAGGGCGGGGGTCTAAGGGCATAACATATCTAAAATGAACTCTAGACTTCCTAGAAGACTGAAATCCAAGAAACATTCATTCAGAAGAGCCGGTAGCATGAGGATATTGCAATGGCAATATCACTATCCCTTCCCTTGTTCAGGAGCCTGATTTTTACATTTTGTTTAATTTCTAAAAAAAATTCTTCCTATTTTCCCTTTCTTGGTGCTGCAATACCTGGGGCGGCCACATGCCCGGTGTGGTCTCACACATCTAGTTGTGTTGTTCCTCCGAGTCACACATCTATCATGGTGTTTGAATGCTTGACCATGGTACTTGTGGACATCACACTCTTACTTTTTATTAAATTTTGTTGTTGTTTTTGGGTCACACACAGCAAGCTCAGGGGCCACTCCTGGCTCTGCTCTCAGGAATTACTCCTGGCAATGCTTGTAGGACCATATGAGATGCTCGGGATTGAACCTAGGTCAGCCATATGCAAGGCAAATGTCCTCCCTGCTGTACTATTGCTCCGTCCCCTATTTTTTAAAATTGAATCACTATGAATTAAAAAGTTACACAGTTATTCATGATTGAGTTTCAGGCATACTATGTTCTGATACCAACCCCTTCACTCCATGCTCACTTCCCTTCACTGGGGAACGTCCCCAGCTTGCCTCTATGGTAGGCACTTGTTTTGTTAGGCACTATGGTTTTGTTACCATAATTCTGTTACCGATAAGGTGTCATGCATATCACTCTGCTCCTTTCAGCACCAGTCCTCATCCAGAGCTTCATGCTCCTTTACTTATGGGGTTTGCACACATTCTGGGTATAACACTCACTGGCCGTCACAGCGGCACTCACACATGTGCTCCCCAGGGGTTATGGTTCCTGGCCCTAGTGCTCACATGTTGCTTAGTCACTATGCTTGCGCACACCTAGCTTCTGGTATAGCTATTGTTTGGCACTGGAGATCAATAGATAACAAGGCCATCAGATGCAAATAACAGAGGCATTGGGCACCTTGGAGACCCTGCTCAGCACAAGGGCACGGGGATTCAACTCCCAGTCTGATGCTTGCAAGTCAGGAGTTCTCACTGAGCTATCCTCTGGGTCCAAAGCTCAGTCATCTTTATGTTTCTGTGCTGGGGGATGAAACCAGGGTCTCACACATGGGAGGAATGGGCTTTCCTACTGAACCACACCCCCAGTTCTATGTAAATTTAATACTATTTAGTGTGTACTAAATATTAGAAATACGTTTAAAGTTATAGACATGTTTATGACTTGTGCTAATGAAATTTCCTTTCACAATGAAAAATGATGTCCTTGATCCAGCAAATAGCATGTCATGCTGTTAGCATAGTATCTAGAGCCCAGTTAGAAAATGTGGGCCCATCTTAGAACTTCCTGGTAGAGAAGAACCCCTTAACTTGAGACTGACCAGATCCAAGCTGATAAATTTGCACTCCTGATCTCCCACAGAGAAAAGCATTCTTTTGATGTATATTTTTTATTAATGGTGGTGGTGGTGGGGGCAACATGCTGAGATGAACTTAAAATATTGTTTTCCAAAATGGCTTTGAAAGATTTAGGCTCTTTGGTTGACTCTTCACGTCAGTCTTTATCAAGTGATCTCTTCTTAATCCCATTTTTCCGTGCGAGGACTCTCTTCCATCATATACCTGAAGTGAATTGGATATTAGTAAATTGACCATTAGTACAATGTGAAATAAACAACTGCCAGGCTTTGGGTGGGCTTTTTGGCAGCAAGGCAAATAAGAATGTTCTCGTCATTGAGGGTCTGGAAAGACAGTGCAGCAGGTGAACAATGAGCAATAAACCAATGAACAACGGGAAGACAAGAGATACAAGCGATACTGGTGCAGTCCTACCTGTCTTACTCATGTATTATATTCCTCTCCGCTCAGGTGTCAGTTAAAAGCCAGAAATATCTGTGCATCTGTGTCTGTTCTCTTGCTTTTGTCTAGAACTATTATTTCTCTTTGAAGCTCTGAGTCTGATACCATTATTTCATGTTCAAGTCCTGAGATGTGTGTGAGTGTGTGTGTGTGGGGGGGTGGCTGTTTGGTTCTCCATCTGTGGACATGTCTGCATCCAATGTTTTCAAATATCACAAACTTAAATGTTTAAACTGTCTTTTAACCTTAGCCCATTAATTTTATTAATCTACTTTTCAATCCCTTGAATTTTTCAACTGTTTCTATGACTCTTGCTCTAGAGACTGGTATTTCTAACTCTTATCTCGAGCTTTGACCACTGTGTTAAACTTTAAAGTACCTTAAATCAAATTAATTTTTTTTTGTTTTTTGAGTCACACCCGGCAATGCTCAGGGGTTTCTTCTGGCTCTGCACTCAGGAATCACTCCTGGCGGTGCTTGGGGGACCATATGGGATGCCGGGATCGAACCCGGGCTGGCATGGGCTGGCCGCGTGCAAGGCAAACGCTCTACCTGCTGGGCTATTGCTCCGCCCCTCAAATTAAATTTCTTGGTGAACTTATCATTTCACCTTCACTATCATTTCCTTTTTTCCCCACTGAAAAATTTGCCATCACCCAAACTTCCAACCACGCAAACTGAGAGGCACTCTCAAATGAAGAAAATCTGACAATCTGACATCAATACGTTTCTATTTTTTATTTTTAATTTATTTAATGGGGCATACAATTCTCTTATAATTAAACATGGGCATAAAACACAGCATTCATTTATTTAATAATTTAGCCCCAATATGTGTTATTCTGTGGATTGAGCTCATGAACTTCACCACTGAAGAGGGGAAAAATATCTAGGTATCAATGGCTTTATCCAAGTACACGTGAAATCCTAGAACTATTTTTTTTGAAGTAAAACATTTTATTTGGAGGCTTTTAGGAAGGGACGGAGGAGAGAAAGTGTGAGAGGAGGGAAGCTCAAGAGGGAAGATGCGGGCAACTCATGTGTTTGGGCTCCGCATGTGCCAGGACACGTGGGCTCAAGCACACATGACCTTGGGCAGCATAGAAGCTCGCTGCCTTTGCTCAAGGGGCCTTTATAGGTTTTTCTCAAGCTACCCCTACCTAGGGCTTTTCTACCTCGATTTTCTCTCAATCTGTGTAGGTAAAAGTCCTTTGCCAGGACAGTTTCCAAGGGGGTGAGGTGTAGAGTTGGGAATGGTCTCCTTTGAAAACTCCTTTTCTTGACCTTTGTTCCTGTTGGAGCTTCTCTCTGGAGGGCGTCCAGCAGCCTCAGGGTCCCATGAGCCTAGTGAAGCTTTACTGGGCTTTAGATCCTGTGCTCAAGTCCTTGATGGCCTTAGGGCTAGGTGGTTTTACTTCTCTGTAGGAGCTCCGTTGCCATGGGAACCCTTTCCTGTTTGCCTGCCTACATCATATTGCCCCTAGAGATGTCAATATTTAAAGGCAAACGGTTGGAGGTCCATCTTCTGTAACTTCTTCATGTCTAAAAAATCAGAGTGACTATACTCAGCCTAGTGGATTTGATCCTTTCCTTCCAGATATTGATAACTTGTGGAAGCCCAATTTTCGTTGCCTGCGCCCCATTAAAACTAAGGTAGTGTGAGATTTCACCCCTTGTGCAGGCAGCATCTACAGTTCCTTTTTGTCACTGTATCACTGTATCACTGTCTTCCCGTTCATCATCTATTTGCTCGACGGGCCCCAGTAACATCTCCATATGTCCTGTCTCATGCTAGTAGAGCCCAAGGGCATCTGCTTGCTCCAGGAACATAAAGAGTCTCAATCCATTCCCGGAATGAGGTCTATAAATTGTTACTGGTATTTGGCATATCAAATACAACACGGGTAGCTTGCCAGGCTCTGCCGTGAAGGTAGCATACTCTTGTAGTCATCTCTAAGTCCAGCACTTATTGATAAACCGGCGCTACTCATGCGGCAGCGCAAGCCCGGCTGTGATAGGCTGGTCTGCTGGTATATCCAATAGAGCAGCGTAATTGTCACAATTTCCTTTTGTCAGTATGAAGAAATCCTATTTAATAACAGGATCTGTCAGCATCTGTTCAATCTTTTCTCTCAACTCTCCCTTTCCTTCTGCTCCAAGATTCTCAGGTCCTTGATATCTGGTGCTGATTTGCTTGCCTCTATTGTTTTCTCCTTTACTTAATCTTATACCTCTGTATCCTTATGATCATGTTGATCCCTACACTTGGGCCTATGGTGCATATGGTACATTGGTATATATGGGACAATGGTATATATGGCACAACTGGTATATATGGTACAGATATATACCGGGGAACAAAGATAAGCAGTATCTTTTATTAGAAGTGGTCCATATCAGTGATGTTGGGACCAGGTGGAGATAAAACTTATCTTTGAATAGAAGTGGAAGAAGAATAAGGATTTATTGAGAATAGTTTTTTCTAATTCAACTTTTTTCTGTTACTTACTCTGAAAACACATGTTGCAGAAGTTGATATCCAACTTATTCTCTCAATTTTGCGAATTTAAGATATGAAACTTTAGCATTAACCTCCACAAGGTTGACTTTTTTGTGCTTCTAGTGGAATATAGTGAATTAAAGAGAACAAAACAGAAAAATCAGGTATCTTATATTTTATCACTCCATCATGTAAGAGCAAAAAATTATATAATGAAAACATTTAGGACAAATTATTTACCTTAAAATCTGTAGAGACCTGTGTACAGGGTAATAGTAGAGTTTTTCCAGTTACGTATAATCACAACTTAGAAATACTATTAACAGATAAGTTCTTATCAAACCATTCTTTTAAAACAGAGTTCATAACCAACACCCACTATTTTCTAATTCATCAAAGAGAAACGAGATACTCACCACGAATTTATTTGTCCTTTACTGTGACTGGTATATCCAATAGAGCAGCGTAATTGTCACAATAAATTCCAAAATAGTGAATGATAGTATATATTCTGAAAGAATGTCACTGATTCTCTGTTTCAAAAAAGGAAAGGGCACATTCCTCACAGATCTTTAAACTTAAACACAGAAAAATAGTAAAGCAGCATAAAATTGCAAAAGTGGATAAAAATAGAAGAGAACAACAACTATTCAATGTTTAGTGACAACGGTTGATTATTTTTACATGTGTATATATATATTTATTGATCATATGTTAGTTGCTCTTCCTAAGGATGACTATAAGTGGATACATTGATATCAAATAGATACTGAGAATCATTGACTATATTTTCCTGTAGGTTTTGTGGGTAAGATCAGTAAACTTCATTCTTTTTTGGATCATATCTTCTGTGTTCAGGGCTTATTCCTGGCTCTGTGCTGAAGGACCACTTCTGACAGTGCTTGTGTATGTGATCTGGGGCCAGAGGCAACCAAGTCAAGAGCCTTACCCTCTGGTCTATCACTACAACCCCAAGATCAGCAAATTTTCTTTGAAATCAACCAACCTCTGAAAAGGTGAAATTTAGAGACCCTTAAGGTTCAGTGTCATTGAACCAGTGGAGAGATTAAAATAAGGCCCTTTACTATTGAAGGATAACCCAGAGTAACATGGTGAAGGACGAAGAGAATTGGTTTTGGGACTTTGCTTCTGGGCATAAGATGGTTTCCTGCTGATATCTCTTGAAGCCTGGCATTAAGATCCAATGAGCCCATATCCTTGTGGGATAGTTAGATTGGTGACAAGAATGCAGAAACTGCCTGAAGAATCCAGAGCAGTTTGTTACAAAATCCCCATAAGTCATTTGAATCATTCCTATATTAATACATTTAATAGTAATGGAAATCGTGGTAGTGAAAATCGTGGGCTACCAGACCAGGTTCTGGGTGCTTCATGATTTTATTCACTAAAGATTTGGTATCAATATTAAAACTCTAGGTGCCAGAGCTTTAGTGCATCAGGTAGGGCATTTGCTTTGTATGTGGCCGGCATCCCATATGGTCCCCCATGCAGTAACTGTCCCCAAGGAGTAATTACTCTGCAGTAATTACTTCTGAAGAGCCAGAAGTAACCCTTGAGTACTGCCGGGTCACACCAGCATAGTATACTATATAATAATAATCACTTGTCACTTGTCTTCCTGTTCATCGATTTGCTCAAGTGGGCACCAGTAACATCTCCATACATCCTGTTGCATGCTAGTGTAGCCCAAGGGCATCTGCCTGCACCAGGAACACGAAGAGCCTCAAACCATTCCTTCAGGTCATGGGAATGAGGTCTATAATTGTTACTGGTTTTTGGATATCAAATACGACATGGGTAGCTTGTCAGGCTCTGCCGTGTGGGTGGTATACTCTCGGTACTAGCCTCTCAGTTCGTGCACTTACTGATGAACCGCAACAGGGTGAGATCAGCTTATCTCTTGGGTGGAGCTCTGACGAGTTGTGGAGTCCGGATGTTGAAAATGGCGGCCCTGATGGTGTGGGAGTTTCTCTGGCTTCTTGTGAAGCTCTGTTGGAATGGCAGGACAGGGCTAGAACCCGCCTTCCCTCCCAGATGCCTCATGATCATGTGCTGAGCACAGGAATATCCAGTAGCAGCTCTGCCCCTTGTATCTGTGTCCTTTGGGGGAATAGCTCCCAATAATACACACACACACACACACACACACACACACACACACACACACACACACACACACACACACACACACACACACACACACATATATATATATATATATATATATATATATATATATATGGTTCCCAATGTTAAATAACAGCTTGAGGTAGGGGACCTCAGGAGAGAACTGAATCTTGCTAATATTAACACTAGTTATTCAAGAAATAAATTGGAAAAATAAAAGAATTAAGACTGTAGAGACTGAAAAACTAGTATAGGGGTTAAGACACTTGTCTTCCCTGAGGCTAACCCTGATTTGATGCCTGACACAATATATGGATGGTCCCTTGAGCACTACCAGGAGTGATCCCTGAGCACAGTGAGTGTGACCCACAACAACAATAGCAACAAAAATGAAGACCGTAATTATACTCTACTCCAGTAAAAGAATATTATTGCTATGTTATTATAATCTTAAGTAAGAGCTGAAGTTCTCTATTTTAAGATTTGGCTCTGAGAATGCTTTCAGGGTATGTATTATTAATATTAGCATTGTTTAATCTCAACAAAGAGATTAAACAATATCTGTTGAGATTAAACAATCTGAATAGGTGGTGTAGAGCAGGGAAAGAACATAGAGAAAAGATTTTGGCCCCTATGGCTTCAATTCCTAGCCAAGTCAATTAGTGCTGATTCTATCACTTATTTTTTCTAGTCCCTTTCCTCTCCAGGCTAGCAAACTTATATCCACAAGTGCACATATGTCCACAGAAACACACAGATTCTAAAAAAGACAAACTTAAGCAGGTTAAACAGACCCATGGAGTCCTGCTGTTGGGCAGATAGATACCAGCTAGGCAGGAGTGGAAAGATGTCCACATTGCAACATGTAGAAGGAATTGAGTTCATGAGTGTTCTAAATTACGTTTCTTAAAAATTAAGCTTTATTTTGTTGGTATATAAGACTTGGCATTGAAAAGAAATCTGTGGGTCCAAAAGCACATAATTGTCACAAGTCTGTAGGACATCATTGCCTTCTTTGAAGATCAAGTCTTCCTACACTAAACTTGATCTTATAATATGTAGAATAATGGCCTTAGAGATGCAGATACCAGCAACAATGACAACAACAACAGCAACAACTGAGTAGTCAATCATGACTCTTCTTTAAAAGCTAAGTGGGGCCCGGAATTTAATATATTGTTACATCTCTTAAAATAAATTAATTAGTATTAAAGGACATTTTAATAGACCAGCCTATCACAGCCCCGCTCATCGAGATCCACCCTGCAGCACTCTCTTTTTAATCCAGCCCAGAACTCCACCCAGCAGACCAGCCTACCATAGCCCAGCTCATCGAGATCCACCCTGCAGCAGTCTTTTTTTTAATTCCGCCCAGGTATGCTCATCAAGAGACTCACAGACATGGGGCAGAGCTGCTACTGGCTCTCCCTGTGCCCAGCCGCTCATGAGGTGCCCAGGAGGGATGGCAGGTTCTAGCCCTGGCCCGCCACCCCAGCAGAGCCTCCATTTTTCACATCCGGACTTCCCCCTCGTCAGAACTCCAACCAGCAGACCAGCCTATCACAGCCCGCTCACGGTTCATCAATAAATGCTGGATTTTGAGATGACTACAAGAGTATGCTACCCACATGGCAGAGCCTGGCAAGCTACCCTTGTTGTATTTGATATGCCAAATACCAGTAACAATTATAGACCTCATTCCCATGATCTGATGGAATGGTTTGAGACTCTTTATGTTCCGGGAGAAAGCAGGTGCCCTTGGGCTCTACTTGCATGAGACAGGTCATATGGAGATGTTACTGGTGCCTGCTCGAGCAAATTGATGATGAACGGGAAGACAGTGTCAGTGACAGTGACCTAATACTTGGGATGATTTTAGGTTTAGTAATATAATCTGAAATTTAAAAAATTGCTTTATTTTGTAAATAACTTACATGCTTTGATCATTCTCTAAAGTTTCCTTGGGGGTTCCAGCATTGGGTCCTCACAGTACTCAGGTCCTGGACCAACAGCTATTCAGTGCATAGATCCAAGGACCTGGTGCCAA